>CM074968.1:9935341-9996600 GCA_037577455.1 Pangasius macronema | reverse complement strand
TTTTTAGCAATACATGTTAAGAGGAGAACAAGTGTGGAGTTATGATTTGGCGGCATCTACTGTTACAAAAACAAAACTGCATTAAAAATGCCTTTAAGGGTTTTTTTTTCAAAAAGTACAGTTGGTTAGTTGGGGTTTGATCCCAAATGATGAATATGATGTATGTTGCCAACTCCACTCCACCTCCTGCTTGCAGGGTAAATACGTGGTGTGTTTTGATCCACTGGATGGCTCCTCCAACATCGACTGTTTGGCACCTATAGGCACCATCTTTGCCATCTACAAGAGGGTGAGTTATAATCAATTATAACTGTACTAACAGTGGACAAAGAAACATTATTGGCATAATTCATAAACTATACCTTGATTAATTTCTTTATAATATCTCTAGATGAAGATATGGCATGTCCCTATGATGTTTCTCGATGGGTTCTGATGCTTGACATAATTTTCTATGGCTCAATTTCAGTTCAGTCTCACTGCTTGTGTTCATGTAACTTAATACATTTTGTGGGTTTTGGAAAGAACTAGTATGTGTTGACAGTTTCTAACATGGGCTAGTGTGTTGTCAGAGGAATTTTGTTATTAAGAAAAACCTGAGAGCTGAACTTCTGGAAAATACATGGAGACCACTATATAAAATAGAATAATTGTATTAATTCAGTTTCCTGTTATGTTAAAGATATATCAGATTAAGTTCCCAAATTCCAAACTAGTGGAACCTGTTTGGACATTGTTATATAATTATAGTGTCAAAGTAATCTCTCAGTCCGGTCGAGAACGGAGTTTTCGTCGATTAATCCTTCTTGGAATGTTGACATACAGTACAAGTCCTGAACGGTTTGTGATGGGATCTGGGTTAAAGGTTCAGTGATGTGTAAATCTGGTGATTGGGGAGGCCATAAACGGCAGTTGAAGTTGACTTGGTGTTTTTGACACTACTCTTGAATAATTCTAGCCGTATGTATGAAAGGATTATTCTGGAATATGGGCGCATTATCAGGAAAGAACATTTGCACCATAAGGTGCACTAGGTCCTATCAATTTGCCACATATGTGTTGGCTGTTATACAACCATCAAAGCAATCACTGGACCTAATGTTTTCCATGAGACGGCTGTCTGTGCTGTTATGGATCCCCCCTACCGTGCTGAAGCAGTTGGCAGCAGACATTATGGGTTGAAGGAATTCTTTGGCTTCCTCCAAACGTAAATCCATCCAGATGTAGGAAGTATGGAGATAGTTGAATCATCAGAGCACTTTACTTTTTTGTATTGTTAAGGTTTTTTTTTTCATCTTCACATATTGGGCTTTGATACAGAAGGTTTTCAAATGGCAGCCGTGCCATGAATTCCAGATCTGTGAAGCTAAAAGTTTTGTTTTTGTTGAGATTCTGTGGTTATTTTTCTGGATGTACTTTTAGGGCATTTAGCTGTTCTGTGGTGCAGCAGTTCTTGACTTTTTTTGTTTTATTTTAAGGCTCCTTTGTGGATAATAAGTATCACAGTGTAATTGTCACAAACTGATTGATGCCATTTGGCCATGTTTGACATATGCTATTATAAGTCTTCTGTTCCCCCTTGAAACAGTAATATTAAAAGTCATTTATGGTTGTCATTTATTTTCCCACCTTGTCACCACGTCGTACATTACAACGGTGGAGCGTCGACGAGGGAAACTGGTTCGATCCTGAGCTCAGGTTTCTGTCTTTGTGGAGTTTTTCATGTTCTTCCCATGCCTGTATGTGCTTCCTCTGGATAGTCTGGTTTCTTCCCACCTTACAAACACATGCCAATAGGTGGATTGACTACTCTAAATTACACCTAGCAGTGAATGTGTGTGCAACCACGGAACGATACCCGACCACAGGTGTGTGTGATGTATTAAGGTAGATATGAACAAACTTAGATTGTCTTTATAACACTAGGTGGTGTTGTAACACAAGAAGTGTTTTTGATCGATGGAATAGATAGAGTTGTTGTTTTTTTCCAGAAGAAAGCACACTGACCTACAGTATACATGTTTGTGAATTAACACACAGCTAACAAATCATCCATGTTGTATGATCTCATAGAACTGTTAAATCACTCAGTCTGGTTATTTTTTGTGGGTTAATGTCCCATTAATTGCACTGACTTCATTTACACTATGTGATGTAAAGACTATAGAGATTTTTCTGTCCCTTGGTCTTCTTCTCCCAGGTTTCTGAAGGTGAGCCAACGGAGAAGGATGCTTTCCAGTCAGGCAATCAAATAGTGTGTGCCGGTTATGCACTGTACGGCAGTGCCACTGTAGTGGCTCTCAGTACTGGAGATGGACTCAACTTCTTCATGTTAGATCCAGTGAGTACCAGCAAGACAATTGTAGCATTTATTTCAAATTGAAAAACACCTAGAGCTATTCTCCTCATTCACTGAGTCACATGTTATCTCACAAGAGAAAAAAAATGGATACAAGCAATTTGTGCTTCAACTGATATTCAGATATTCTGATATATTTGATTATTAAAAAGAAAAAGGTTGTTTATAGCTTGATTTTTACTGATCCTTAGCTTTTAGTATTTCATGTGCAAATGGATTTAAGGCCAGGTTAGGAATTTTTAGGTCAGCACTTCGATGTACTTTCTGAGATTAAAACAACAACAACAACAACAACAAAATGAATAATGCAGTTCTCCAACCAATCAGGGCAAGTTTTTGGTCTCTGTTCAGCTGTCAGTCATGTCAGGTGTTCTAGCCTAGACAGTAATGTTTTTGAGGTGTGTTTTTGGAAAGAACGCTGAAGGAAGGGTATTTTGAGTTTGCTGGCTTCACCTAATTTCTGCCAAAGTCAGTGACCAAAAATTCTCTGTCTTTCAGCTCCTGACACTTGGTTTCGATCTAAAATAATATGACACACAGCTAAAGTGGTGCTAAACTTGAACCGGCTCTCATTTTCTTTTGTGGTTCAATGCTGCTCAATATTTTCACTTAATTAATTGGGTTGAGAGCTACTTTCAGAGGACAGTACTGAATATTTTCTGTTGCAAATGTACACTCGCTTCCCCTTTACCTCCCACATATCGTATGTTCCAGTTTAGAGTGAAAATCAATGCACCGGTGTAAACATCATTCTGTTCCTCTTCAGGCCATAGGTGAGTTCATCCTGACAGAGAGAAACGTGAAGATCAAGAAGAAGGGGAAGACCTACAGCTTAAACGAAGGCTATGCCAAGTACTTCGATCCCGCAGTGACCGAGTACATAAAACACAAGAAATTTCCTGAGGTAGGAGTAAACCTAGGGCCAGACGTCTGAATGCTCATGTTCTCTACTGTTTAGTAATGCTCCTTTGAACAAGGTCCTTTAGTTCAATTTTAGATAGATAGATAGATAGATAGATAGATAGATAGATAGATAGATAGATAGATAGATAGATAGAGCAGCAAAGTACACTGATGTACTACACAAATTTATAACATTCAGCAAATATTAATAATAATTATGTGCAAAAATCCAAAGTGCAGAAGGACAGCATTAGAATAACAATAACAAAAAATAGTTGCAAAACTGCAACAAAGTATGGAATAGCAGAAGACATTCATCCATCCATCCATCCATCCATCCATCCATCCATCCATCCATCCATTCATTCATTCATTCATTCATTCAACAACCAAGTGATGGTGATCCATGTATGCACTGCATGTATGTGTATATGTGTATATGAATAAATTCTATCTAGTTCTGTCCAAGCAATAAAATGGACATTTATTCTAAAATACCCGAAAAAGTGTGACAGCAAAATGAAGAGTATTTGTAAAAAATAGAGACACGGCAACTTTCTGTCTGCTTGGGGATTCTCCTGATGGCAGGTGTGTGCACAGATGTGAGAATAAGAGCTGGAGGTCATGTGGCAAGGACTGAAATTACTTTTCTGTTTCACATTTACAGCGACTAGACAGTTTTATTACTGTTCTTTTAATGTGTTACTTTTAGCACAAAATAACCTGAATAATTATAATAATCTCTCTTTTTTAATACATGATATGTGGAATAAAAGGGGTCATTTGACTTGAACAAAACACAAAGGTCCATTTTCAGCACAATAATGGTTCTGGCCTTCGTTAGTCTCCACCAATTACTATTATTAAGCACTATTTATTATTATTATTTATTGTTTATGTTCATAACGCATCAAGACAAATACAGGGAATAAACTGGTCATGTCCATTTCCAGAAATGGGGCCTTGACCCAGATAGCTAGTGGACGAGACAGGAGGAGGACACAGTTTCCTCTGTGCCTGACAGTTTCCTGCATCAGCTGACCCTCACCACCCGAGAGTGCTGATGTAAAGTTTACCCCACAGGTTACAACATGTTAACTGCGTCAGTATGGAACTGATAGATTCAGCAGCATAAGTACACTACTCACATGATGATACAAGCTCCTCAAAAAAAAAAAGCTGAATGTGGCTGTTTTATAGTTTACCAGCTGCCAGCTCATGAAATTAGGGATTATTAATGATTAAGTGGCATTGCTATCTTACATTTGAACTTTGTTCGCCTCTACTCCTTAACAACTCACTCAGGATTAAGCTACTCTTCATACATATTCCTCATCTCCATATATTAGTCTGTTATTAAAATGGATTCGAACATATAATTTTTAACAACTGTTGATGTTGGAGCTTGTTTCCAGGATTGTGGTAACCCTAGAGCTCTGTATTCATTTGTGTGTGTGTGTGTGTGTGTGTGTGTGTGTGTGTGTGTGTGTGTGTGTGTGTGTGTGTGTAAAGGAAAGTCAGGTGCTCCTTAGTCATGATATAGCTGAAATGAGGTGGCAGAAAAATATGTTGATTTGTGCAAACATGTTATGTCACAAACACACCCATGCACACACACACACACACACACACACACACACACACACACACACACACACACACACACACTATCTTTGTAAGGACCTTCAACTGACATAATTATTATTAATAATCTATCTATCTATCTATCTATCTATCTATCTATCATAGATAGATAGATATCATTTTCTATGGCAAAGACAATTTGTTTCGTCAAAAGGAGAACCCCTGGTCTGTTTACAGGACACAAGGTCAAAATTGTCAGATATTCCTGTTTTAATATATACAACATTAATATATAAAAACATGATACCCCCCCCAACACACACACACACACGGCTATGTTAAAAAGTCATGTACAAAGATTTCAAATGTTGACTTCTCTTCCAGTATGAACTTTGATCACGATCTGTATCACTAGAAACTTAAGTTGCTAAGCATTTTTTTACACCCTGCTATTCCCTTGACTAAGATTAGCAGTGTTCCAATGTTCACAGACTTTTAATTCAATTATAATTATAATTCAAGTTATAAATCTCATGTTTAAGTCTTAACATTGTAAAAAAAACTCACCTAGTTGGCCACAAGCTCACTATTTCAGATATCTCCACTGTAAATGAAAGAAAAAACTGACAATAATGCTCAGTTTGCACCCTAGCTGATCAACCCTAAAAAAACCATAAATACACTTTACCATGAAATATAATTGTGAAAATATATCAACGTTTTTGTGCATTAATGGTTACTTTGAAAGTACAGCACTGTTACCCAATTCCTAAATTAAAATTAAATTATTGATTCACAAAATTAATTTTTAAGTAAATCATTACAACATCCTTAATGTACTCATGCCCATGAACTCATACTTAATGTATTCATTAGTATGAATGCTACAACATTGTGTATTTGCTTATTCTTTGCTAAACAACAACTTGTTGTTGTTGTTGTTGTTGTTTTGAGTGTTGGTACGATAATTAAATTGTCGTACGATAAATAAAATTGTCGATCCATCAGCAGAAAAATGGTTAAATACATGTTTTCTTAGATTCAGTGTTGAAAAATTATTTTTAAAAAGTTTAATTTCTAAGCGTTAATATAAATATTTTATATGCGTCAAGGTCCAAATGGCACTTTGATTGCAAAATCACCCTTTTAGCTATATATATATATGCTACAAGTCAGACAATTAAGGAAGCTACATCCTTTTGATAAACAAAAGGCAAACACTGGTTGTTTTATTCATTGTTTTATTAAACATTTAAACACAACATATATGATGAACCATGTAATTTAATGTTGCAATCATGGATGTCTTTTCATACCATCCTAGAAAATATGGAGTTTAAAGCAGATACTTTGATGTACCAAGACAACTGTCACTGGGTTGTAATATACGGGAATAGTGACATTTCACTTCCTCATGAGAACCCTGTGCAGAAATGAAACCTGTGTTTAATTATAGTACGTTCAGTGGTTTAAGATGCTGTATCACAGGCTTGCAGATGACACAAATTACACTAAAACTGCAAATTCATGAACTGTCATCTTGGAAACTCTTAACATTCTGGATGTAGTAATAGTCTCATGCTGCAGTCCTGGAAAGCACTGTGAACAGCACAACTCTGGGTTATGTTGCAATAAAACTGAGATGCACTGACAAAAGACACACTTGGTCTGTACAGTACATGTTGTAAATGTGTTTGTGTCTTGCAGGATGGTAGTGCTCCATATGGCGCCAGATACGTTGGCTCCATGGTTTCAGATGTGCATCGTACCATTGCTTATGGTGGTATCTTCTTGTACCCTGCCAATGAGAAGAGCCCTAAAGGAAAGGTGCGTTATTTAGAATGGTGATTTATTTACAGCACTTGTGAGGGAAAGTCAAAGAGTGCATTGATGTTTCTTTGCTGAAACAAGTGAAGCATCTAAAGGCCAGACACTAGAGCGTAGACACTTAGAACATAAACAGGATGTGCCTCTGTTTCTGCATTCTATATTTTGCCAATACGAACTCACTGTGTCACTTTGGACAGACGCCAATTTAATGTACAATCCAAGCAGAACACAGAACGTCAGCTGATGATTCATTCCATTTTTCAGTCCAAGTTGTAGTAGCTATGTCTCCCAATTTTAGTACAGCTACGTGATAGGAAATGAGCGCTGGCCCAATGCTGGTCCACATTTACTTCTACATCTGGCCAACATATTGTGTTGGAATGATGGTGATGAGCTCAACTGAATCAGATTGAACGTGGTAATGGTAAGACAATACTTCAGAGTAGCGCTTACTGCTGGGCCAATTTCGACCCAAAATTGAAAAGCCACACAAGCCTATATTATTACCTGGATCACAATTCCTATGTATCTTTGGGGATCTAAAAAAGAACAGCAATAGCTTAATAGCTTTCCAATTTCTTCAACTTCCTTGCAGTAAATTGTTTCAAATAAGCATTATTTAAAAAGTGTAGATGACATGTCCACCCTCCCCCATGGAAACTTCATGTACACCATATTCATTGTATTCAAATTCAATATTATTACCGTTTATAATTATTTCTAGTTAGCCTTTGGCTATGTGTAGGTTTGTATTTTGCATTGTACAAATGTAAATATAAATGTAAGGTTCAAAATTTGAATACAATCCTCTCTGAAACTACTGGAAAGGCAAGGCCAATTCTTTGTTTTTGCTATACACTGAAGGCATTTGGGTTTGAGAACAAAAGAGAATATGAGACGATAGATCCTAAATTCAGCTTTCATTTCCTGATATTTACATCTACATGTGTTAAACGACTTAAAACATGACCTTTTGTTTGCACCCACGCATTTTTCAAGTGATCAGAAATATTGGAACATATGACTGACAGGTGTTTCTTATTTCTTATTGCCCTGTTAGATTGATTGTTTAAACAATTAACAGCTCGGAATGGGTTGAGAACCAAACTCGGGACCCAAAGTGGACACTTCTGACGTAAACGACAATTTTTCCTATTTAGTGTACTTCTGGAGAGAGCTGTCTATGGGAGAAAAGCAAGCCATTTAGAAGCTGAGAAGAGAGGAAAAATCTGTCTTGTCTCATATTCATCTTTTGACCTCAAACCCAAATGTGTTCAGTGTATAGCAAAAACAAAAGAATTGGCCTTGCTGTTCCAATACTTTTAGAAAGGACTGTACTTCATCATTATCTGCACTGACAGATTAGGCACTCTTTGTGAAATGTAAATATTTAACTCTATTGAATGTTGAATCTCAGATCAGGGTCAGCAAATCAGGATGTTTGCGTTCTGACTGTATAAGGATAGAAGAGATCTCGCTTTTTAGGTGATGTGTTTCATAATACATCAATGAGCAGTGGCTGAAACAAATATTGTAGGACTGATGTGATCCACTTGTTATCTGTGACCCAGATCTGCTCCTGTCAGCAGGTACAGGCAGTCTTTTCTAGTATCATGTTGTTGTGAGAAAACTGGAGACATTATTCTTTCAGCAGAAAGAGAGAGAGAGGAAAAAAAAACCATTTGTAGTTAATTTGAGATTGTAGTAAAAGCCCATGTGACATTGCTAGCCTTTAAGATCCAATTTGGTTACAAAAGAGGGTCTCAAGAGAAGAAATCCTTTCAAATATTTGCAAGCTGTGAAAATAGGGATTGTATGGCAACTGCATTGCTGAAAAGGTTGTAAGTTTCTGTTAAACCTGACAGAAAAACAGTTCTGAAACTTTGCGTGACTGAAACTGACATGCCATTGTTACTAGCCTCAACGAAAAGCGGTTTGCGGACTGAACACAGACATTTAAATTAAACACCAAATATCATATGTATGTAGCATAATACATTGTTTAATATGTTATTAATGCCAAGAAAATTGGACTAGGAACATGGCATGCATCGAAAATGCTCTCATGCCCTTCTACACATTCTAAAAAAGCTAGCAAGCAAATTAGCTGCTAGTAAAGTAGCTTGTATGTGTCATAGGTAGATATAAGTGGGACTGTAGTACCTAAATCTGTATTTTCTGTAAAGATGCTTTTATATTTTCAACTTAGCACAACCTGCCAATATGATCAAAAACAGTTAGTTATGGTAATCAATGAAATCGATCGATCGAATCACCTCTCCAAGACACCAAAGACTTACGGTGAGGCATAATTTATACCATTCTTATAATCTACATATCAGACATGACATCAAAGATTATGCACACTCACTGAATCAATAGTAAATCTAAGTGTAGGTCTATGTCAACAAATTTGACTCAAACATCAATCTAAATAAGCAATCACCATGTAAAAATCACATTATAACACTTAAAGTTAGGTTAGTAAACTCAGTTTGTACTTCTGAAGGAAGTGAAATAAGGTTTACAGATTAGTCTTAAGCAGAAGTGTACATATGCTAAACTTCTTCCATCTCTCCCTCTTGGTGTAGCTGCGGCTGCTGTACGAGTGTAACCCCATTGCCTTCCTAGTGGAGCAGGCTGGAGGAATAGCCACTACAGGCACTCAGCGAGTCCTGGACGTGAAGCCCGAGTCTGTGCATCAGAGGATTCCATTTGTAGTGGGGTCTCCTGATGATGTGGAGGAATACCTGTCCTTTGTCAAAAAATATCATAAATAGAGTCTTCCCTATACATATCTGGTCTGTTCACTGCAGACTAATCAGCAGTTTAGCTATGGTTATTTCTGATGTGAATTACATACTGCCAGTAAACAGGCATGTACCAACAGGTGAACACGTGACTCTCGTCACACAGGGAAATTACGTCTTAATTTGCAGTAAACATTGTTTATTAGTGTTAGTGACTTATTTCATTAATTGTATCCTCCAGAGTCTACATTTCATTTCTGAAGTATTTGACTGCAGTCATCAAGATTTTAACCTTATTCACCATATCTAATCATCTAACCCACTCGTCACTTCCTTTCAATTTCCAGAGTACAGCCTCAGGCAGTGTTCCCACCCTGCCTTGGCTCTCTAGAATGTTACGGTTAGTGGTGTTGGCTTTATGTATCAGGTTCCTCATGAGGTTGTTTGTCAACTCTCCTCTTCCTGGATCCTCAACTCCAGATTCACTAACCCCCAAATACTCTGGCTGTATGTAATGAGTGCTGGCTACATTGTAATGTAGCATATGCTGTATGTTAAAACAATACATTGATATGCTGTACACTGCAACATTGTCATTTGTTACACAGCACTGCACTAAACTGGATGATTGTCTACAAACAAATATTCAGGGTCAACATACACTCAGTCATTTTTTTTTCAGGTAAATCTACCATGTCACATAGGAATAATTGAAAGTGATCAGTGTTAAAAGTAAATAATAATAAATTTTTTCCTTGGTGTTCTCCTTTTCCCCGTTTTGTTATGTTTTTTTTCTTTTCTTTTTTTTTTCCCCCCCCCCCCCCGAGAGAGAGAATAACCCAACTAAAAATTATTTCTTTTTTGTAGGGTGTCACTTCAAGTACTGGAATTAGACATCAGTCAATCTGGTTTCATTTAGAATATAAAACGTATAATGGTATATTGTACTGGAGGCCATTTACTTTAGGTTATAAATTATTAAAAATAATAATTTTCAAGTCAGATCAATATACAAGCAAATATCCACTCAAGAAAAGTGCCACTATTGAATTAGTACCAGTATACGGTTTAATTGCTTGAAAAACTCCAATTACAGGAAACTCAACTGAAATCTGCAAAGATCACAGGATGTAAAGAAAACAACTGGATACTGACTATTGCACATGTTGCAATTTCATAGGTTTGGTTTAAGTGTTCATGAAACTAGAAAAAAAGGCATTTACATTTTGGCAAGCAATACTGTCTTATATTTACAATAAGCAAAAAAAATTAAAATAAAATTAACAACCTACTTAAAACAATTGCGTAAAACGTCTAAAACAGTGTTCCATGTAAAACCAGGAGCCTATACAGTCCTGTTCTTTAGGCTTTCATTCACACACTAACCTAATTTGGGATGAATATTTTCCCTTTTATCACACTTAACTAGCTCTTCAATGCACTGCTGCTGAGAGTCAAACAACACCAGTGAAGACACTTCATGGTAGTGAAGTACTGAACAGATTGAGACGAGGCCTTCTGAAAGCCGTGCTGGAGGTTTTTCTTAGACCAGTGGGTAGCTGGCTGCTGTCGCAATACCACAGTGGTTGTGTCTGTCTTTTGCCATGTAGATGTAGCCTTTGTCACCCCAATTTTCACTCCAGCTGTAAACAGAAAAAAAAAAGAGACATGGAGAATTAAGTGCATGAAAAATGGGGAAAAAAGTATTACCATAAAACCACCTTAAGAGAGGTTAAAGGGCACAGTTTGGCATTGGTCCACTACACTGAGGGGTGGGGTCAGGGTACATCCTGATCACCTGCATGCATGCACACACTTGCATATCCATTTCAGATAGGCCTGTCCACAATTCTTACAAGCCCTCAGTACAGCAAGCTACCCCTCAATGTCTAAAGTTCTACCACTTTAGTGTACCTCATTGCTTCAGTTAAGTGTTCAGTAAAAATTGAGTCACCCACTAGCCAGTGTTGCACAACTTGCAAGTTGACTCGTACCTGTTCTTGACGATCCAGTACTTCTTTCCATCTACATTTTCACCCTCATAGCCATAGCCAACCACTAGAACACCATGGTCCAATTCCTCGCTACTGCAGTCTTCCTCATAGTAAATACCTGAAGACAAAAAATAAAAAAAATAAAATAAAAATCACCAATTTAACAAGGAGGTCACTAAGCTACAGCTGTAGCAGCACCTTCAACTGCTGAACCAAAAATGCATAGTAGCTAGTACAGATAAAATACGCTGCAGCCAATTCATTAATGTCACATGAATAAGAGCAAACAGACCTTAAACCTCACCTGAATGGTAGAACTGGAAGGACTCATGCCCAGCATCAATGGCCACGGACACTGGACCAACTGCAGCCACAGCCTTCATCAGAGCACGCTCTTTACCACTGGGGATGTCCACAAAGCCAGTGTCATTAGCTGCACTATATGTGGGATCATAATGGCAGGGCTGGTCATCCTGAAAAACAAATGTAATACAATCAATTAACATTTACTCATTTTTTTAGCAAATAAGTGCAAACAGTTTGGCACTCCTTTTACAACAACAACTCTAATACGGACAACACCCTTTACTTACAGTTCCGAGATAGGGGTAGAACTGCTCAGTGTCCAGACCACCATTGTCCTGGATATACTGGAAGGCCTGGTCCATGAGCCCACCATTGCAGCCCTCATTGCCTTCAGGACGTGAGCAGTCTACCAGGTTCTGCTCACTGAGGGACACCAATTTGCCTGTCTTTCTGAACTGCTGACCCTCCATGGCTCCAGTAGTGCTGAAGGCCCAGCAGGAACCACACTGACCCTAAAAGAACAAGGAAATCATTACAGTAAATACTGCTTTTACTTCAGGCATAAGGCACAGTACAACTGGGGTAAAGACTACTGGTTCTGAACTTGATTTCACTTTGGGAAGAGGGGGACGAAAAACAAAAAAAGGCCATGTGACTCATGTTCAGACATTTACTGAAATGGTTGTCAGAGTTGCCTATAGCAATTACAGCCAACTCCTCCCCTTGTAAAAACAGTGCAACCAGTTTTATCCTACAAGAATCTTAAATGGCAGAAACACTGAAAGGTCTTTCCCTTAAACAGTGCAATGTGCTGCTGAACATACACACACACGAATTAAAGACAAAATGTGATTTCATAAACTTCCATGTTAAGCAGCCCAAGCATTTTTGCTCAGTAGGAAGCAATGGTGGGGGAAGGTGAAACCTGCCATTGGTTAACTTTTCCTACCTATGAAGTTTTCCTAGCCATCATTTATTTATTCATACAAGATGAAAAGTGGTCATATGCATTTGGTGGAGGATTACAGAACAAGAATTCTTTAAGAATGAGAAATTGTGGACATGAAGTCAGTCAAGTTGTCTAAGGCTAGACGAGCAAGATTCCTCACCTGGTCTTTGACAGGAGTAACGTAACCCTTCTCTCTCCAGTCCAACTTGCTTGGGGCCTCCAGGAAGTTGGGCTCCATGAAGAGAGATCCCTTGGTCTTCCTGTCCTTCTTGTGCGTGTAGCCATTCATTATCTGCCTGAATTCCTCATGAGTCTAAAGACAGAAATTTTTTAAACATTGTGTCAGGCCATGATCTATGCAAACTATGAAAACATACATGCTCAAACAAAATTGTTTCTCTCTGCTATGGCAGTAGTAGACAGCAGTGTAATAGCCCAATGTGAACAAGTTTCATTTCACATGCACCAAAAGTACATGTACACATATTTACTTAAATTAAAAAAAATTGATTTGTGGAAATTTTTAGTTTAATGCAGCTGGCTAAAACAAGCTCCACCAGAAGCTACATTGCACAAGTAGCTCAACTACACGTAGTTACAGCAATCATTGTTCTTCCAATTAAAAATTAGTTAAAGCTAAAGAAGTTATCGTAAACAATTTGGTCTCAGAAGCAGCAAGTGACCTCCGTGTCTCATCTGTCTGAACCAACCCACTAAACAGCTACTCCACATTAAACCAAGAGCAGCATTTTTATATACGAGACACTAACGCTAGGAGACCGAGTCAACTTGACAGCTATTAAGTTTTTAAGTAATTTGTAGGATAGCTGTGTGAAAGTAATCTGTTTTGTCAACATGCTCACCATGTCACCAAAGTGATTCATTTCCAGGCGGTAAGTGTGCTTGCCCATCGAGTGCTCCAGGTTGTGCAGCTCAATCTTCTTCAAGTTCTTCTCCCAGACCATTCGCCGCCATCCTTCTTCCTTCTATAAGGAGAGAAAGCAATACCACAATCACGGATTTTTAAAAAGGTAAAACTGTTAAATACTCGGAGAAAAAAATAAAAATAAATATCATACCTCATGATATTTTTTACTATGCCACTCCTTCCACTGTTGCCAATGGTCGTCGAGTCCTCTGTCGAGACTGGGGGCAGCAAACACTGTGCTGAGGCACACAGTCAGCACGGCCAAACACAGCCTCATGGTAAAGAGCTGAAACAATCAAATAAAAAGATATAAACATACAGCTGGACGTCCAAAGTCCAAACACCCCCCTCCCCCCCAACCAAACAAACACACACACACACACACACACACACACACACAGTTTCATCATGAGCACTCAGAAACGGCTGGTGTGACGTCACCACATGAGGCTCTGCAGTACACAAGATAAGAGCTAGCATAAAAAAAGGAAAAAAAAAACAACACCACCCTGATATCCTTCATAAACATGCAGGGCTGGCTTTTATATTGTTTAGCTGATACATGCGGTTCGTTTATATTAGCAAACTCGTCTCATAAACAGTTTTTATCAGAACATCATGGCGTGTGTGGGGGAGAAGGCGCAGGGAAAACAGGAAAACAGAAAGGGACGCGCTGTTCTTTTGTGGCCGTCAGGAGCCACGGCGCCGGAAGCGTTTCCCGGAAAACGAAAACGAGACTGAAACACGATGGAAGAGGAATTAAAACAACATGTAGGAATACTGCTGCGTTTAAAGGAGCCAAAACAATCACCAGAAAAATGAAACACCAACAAAATCCCAGACCTGTGTGAACTGTTAAAAATGTTCCTAAGACGCTAAAACGACACGACGGTCCGCCGTAAACACACAAAATAAACAGCTCCGTCCTCTAAATACAGACTGCATTCTTTCACAACCATGGGTATATTCACCACCAGTAATGCAAACACCCGCAGAGACACTCTAGCCTAAACATTAAAAAAATAACAGCACACAAAAGGCGCAACCTTTTTTTGTTTGGTTACTATTGTTATTTTTAATGTATTTTATTTACTTATTTATTTTTAAGAAAAACCCGTTCTTACCTTCCCCGTGGTAAACTTCGAAAAAATGTATTATATCGAAAACAACTGCAAGTTTATAAAGCCTGGCTTCAAAGACGCAATTCCACGGTTTCCTATTGGTCGAAGCGCCTCTTGACTCCGCCCCATACATTAATCATCCAGCATGTGATCTGGAAGCACGTGATTCACTTCCCGGCTGATGGGATTGTGTTATTCACACACTGTGTTGAAACATACGGTTTGGGTGCGTATTTGAAGAGTTCATTTAATCATCGTTTGTGGTTAGTCTCTGAAATTGTGTAAGAAAAAATCAAAGAATAGATGATATCCCAAATCACATTAAAAAAATAAACGACATGGTAAAGTGAGTCTAAGCAGCTTACATAAAGACTAAAGTAATGGCTTTTTGTTTTTAAGCATATTTAAATCTTGTATACTGAAACATTACAAATCCTGCAACTGTTACTACACCGTTCAGACATAACGTCTAACAGAATAAACATGGCTGATTCTGGAGCTGGGACTGAAAGCCAGACATTCATTTGTCCAGAACATTGTGTACCAGTTTGTCCTTACACATCAGTATAACAGTTAAATCAGTGAATATGGCAAGCGACACAAAAACAATTTCCACATTTGTTTTTGTATCTTTGATTCATTCATCCACTGAAGTCTATTGGCAGGAACAAACTATTGTTCATAAAAACTATGATTTGTGTTTATGTTGTTTAGGATTCATGCGTCATGCAATGATTTTCATCAATTAGCTTGTCTGCATAGATGATGAAGTTGTCAATATACCTGATAACACAAATGTCAAAGGTTAGATAAAGCCACCAAAGGACGTCAAGTTGATATCCTAATGTGCCTGATGTAATCCCATTACCTGACTGTTAAACCACTCGCCTTAATCTCCTCCTAAAGCAGCCTCATAATTAAGTGGAAATGACTCAAGATTCTCAAACAAGAACCTTTGTCTTCTTTGGACTGGATCATAGACAACCGCGAGGTGAACTAGCATTAGGTCTGTAAGCCAACATGGCCACAATGCTTCAGAATGTGTTTTGATGCAAATGGAACCTGTGTCTAATTTAATACATACACTTCATGACACTTATGAAGTATATTTTCAAATTCTTATGTTGTAGATTGTTTTAAGAGAGATTAAATGCGGCCTTTAAGAAAGTAACCAATATGAGCTAACGTTAGCTGTTCACAGCTTGAAATTCTTCAGTCGGTATTACAGGTGTTGTGTTTGCTTCTGTGTCCTCTTATAGGTCACGGAACTGTACAGGACATGGTCTGTCGAATTATTTGTGAAAATATACACCCTGCATTTAGAGTCAAAGGCTCCACCTAAGAAAAAACGTTGTAATCTGTGCTTATTTTGAAGTTCTAAGCATTTTGCTCAAAATACTAAGAAGTATATAGAAGTAGGTGAAAAAATCCAAGTATCGTTTAGATAACTAGATGAGAAAATGCCATTTATTTGTAGTAGTACATATATAAAATGACCTCCCTATATTATAGAATGACAGTGAATATATATTGGGGAAATGTTAATTTATGGTGAGAGTTCAATAAATCTGAGAGAATACGAGAAAATGGATTTGTGTCACCAGTTGTTACATCTCAACTTACCAACACCACTATTTTTCAAAACACGTTTTTGGGTGCAAAGAGTTTTGGAAGTTAGCCCCAACCAGGCTGTACAGAAAAACACTAATGTTGCTTAACATGCCAAGCTGTGCACTTTTCTGAACACTTGAAGATACCTGCATGACAAACACATCTGTTATCACAGTGTTTTTCAGCAGCAAAGAGAGGTTCAATGATATCCAATGCAAAAAAGGAACTGATAGAACATGTGAGGGTCAAAACAACATTTTGAAATCATTGATTTAAAAAACAAACACAGCCAAACTCTTATCAGGTAAACAATTTATTATAAAAATGTACTACACTGTTTTAAGGAAGTATTAAGGACATGGCATTCAGAGACATGCTTTAGGAATATAATATAAATAGAAGAAACATTTTGTGCAAAGAGATGACTGTACAAAGTCTTTAATACGCCTGGTTCACATTCCCACTTATGAAGCCACAGAGGTTTTCAAAAAGAGGAAAAGCATGAACCTCAACAACTGACTGAAAACAGAGAAAAGCGAATGCTCAATAATACATAAGACAATCACAATATATAAAAATGTGCTTTCTAGAACAGCAAGTACGTACATTTCCCTTTTCGTATTTTATTTTTAACTGGGTAGCTGGGAAAGTAATGGAGATGTGATTAAAAACTACAATGGGATTGTTTGGAAGTTCATGGAGCCTCCTGGTGTCCTTCGCTTTCTTCGTCTCTCGCACAAGGGAAGTGAGAGAGAAAGAATGTGTGTGTGACACCAAGACAATGTTTGCCACTGTGGTTGACTGACACAAGAAATACATTCAGTTCCATAAGAAAAATCAGTTATATAGTACAAGTATGATGGAACAGGAGCTAATCCAAGCTAAAGACTCACTCAGATGAGGGCAAGTGGTTTCTACAAGTCACTGATCTAAATGAGACGGAATATACATCGTCTTGATTTGAAACATTTCACAAAACTGTTGCTCAATTTCAATCCGTTACAGAAAGGCATTCTTTTGGTTAAAGTTCCACTGAAAAGAGCACCATTAGCTTCTAAGTGCATGTCTGAAACAGCCTGTCTGAGCTCCTCATGGACGCTGTTAACACACAGGAAATAAAGGATACATTAAAGCTGATAACTGTAACAATATTTAGATCATGCTTCAAAACACATTCAAAGAAAGGAATCACATTAATACAAATTGCCTTGAAACATTTTTGTTGTTATATAAGCAAGATAGATACAGCAGCCTAAGAGCAATATTTAAGGAACATTGTCTGTATCTGACTTTTATAATTAAACTCATGAAAAATGAAGCATTGTCATATCAAATCCTCCGGTTGTTTTCAAAATTAAATGGCCCTTCGATTCAACCAGAGGATTTTTCATGTCAAATAAAAGCTCAAAGCATCTTGTTTAAGGTTTTTCCATTTGCTTTCTATTTTAATTCAAACCCTGTCTACAGGACTGTACCCTTTATGTACCTGTGTTATATAAGAATATTTTAAAAATATTAATTTGGCTACTGTTTGAGAATAGGCTTAAATAACAATTTATTTATTTGTTTATTTATTTATTTAAAATTTTAGTTAAATTTCCAGTGTGGATACAGGTGCAGTTTCAAATTGTACGCTAAAACTGTTACCATAAGAAAATGTAAACTTGAGAAAAAGATGACAGCAAACTGCACCTTTTAAAACCTCAATCGCTATCAAATTAGCAATATTGTTAGAAAATGGATTTCAAAGTTGATGACTGAAATACTGACAAGCCCACATATTTATGGCTAGAAGACATTGGGTGTTTAATTCAATAAGGGGCATTAGGCAATTTCAAAATGGCTCACAAAGAATTGGCTTTCTATCATAAAGGCACTCAGTTGCGTTAATCATTACCAAGTAACAGGGCTGAGCACTTAACTATGCGGTCTTTTCTCAAAAGGTTGTGTATAAAACCATTGCCATACATATCTAAACGTACAAAAGAATCCGAAATTGAGAAATCTTTCAATTTTCCTCGATATTACAACGCTGTCACTTAAAAACAAACAAACAAAAAAACTTGAGCTAAAAATTATTCTTAAAGTAGGCACCCTTACAGGAATGAGACATTCAGAAAGAATAGAGCAGGAAGATTGATGTGTACAAAGTATCAAACTTTACACATTACAGTCTTATGTAACACAGGAACTGAAAGATAACAACACTCCACAGGTTAAATTGCACATGTTCTTCCATGCACACAGGTGGCGCTCTAGCGTGAGATGACAGAGCTGATGGAGTTGTAAGAAGTTCCTCCATTGCAGACTGGGACGCAAGGTTCTGGTGGAGTCACCAGACTGTCCATATTGACCCGAAACACAGGTGCTGCTTTTAACAGAAAATCAGCTGCGTCACGGCGGCCAAGCTCTCTTAGCTTAGCTACCAGGACACCAGTGGTAGAGTCTGTACGTTGGCTCCACTCATAAAGGAGCGCTGCTGTTGGGCTTGGGACAGAAAATGGGTCAGCCGGAGGAGTTCCATTGGTGCCGGGGCTGTACTTAGCAGCTAGCTCACTAAGGCCCAGGTTCATGGCTAGAAGACACCAGTCCTTGCCAAGGGTGTCAGGTGGGTCGAGCATACGACTGAGCTTACGTCGAGCCAGGAGGCTAACCTCAGCTACAGCTACATCCCCGCCGAGGGTTCCTTGTTTATAGACTTGGGTGCAACCTAGCGCCACGATGCTAGCAAAGCTCTCCCGATAGCCACCCATGGTGTTGGTTAATGCGTTTTCACCCCGGGCTTGAGCTCTAAAGAAGTCCCTGGGCTGGTAAAGCATGACAGGTCCATGATGCTCTCGCAGTTGCTGAGGACTCAGGTAATGACGGGCAGTTAGCAGGCCTGGTAGTGTAACAGCAAGCAGCCCTTCTGCCATTCCACACAGAGTATCCAGCAAAGCATAGCATCGGCTACGTTCAGACTCAGGTCCTCTCAGACGTACTTCCAGACCTTGTCCGTGATTAACTAGCAGTACCAAAGCATCGGCTCCACCGACTCCTACCCGAGCACCTCCGGTCCACAGCCTAACTTCCTCTGCCTCGGCCTCCGGTCTCTGCTGCCTGCTCCAGCGACAAAGATTCACCTGGAGTTTGTGGAAAAGGCCACAAGGGAAAGGTGTCAAGTGCTCGGCTGGGACTATGCGGACACCTCCGTACAGCAAAGCATCCTCCACTTCTTCATCTGCTTCATCAGTCCAGGAATGCTGCAGGTCACCGGTGCGGATGAGCGCGGGCACATCCACCATACCGGGGTTGGCCAGATCACGGGCACATACATCCATGGCGTCCAAGACTTGAAGGAGCTCATCTACATCCCCCTCAGAGACCAGAGTCTGGAGCTCTTCCTGGCGGTAGCGCCCCCTGTAATGGTGGATGGCTTTGGGAGTTTCGATGGAGAGGAGCTTGCCGAGAACATTGGTGCAGAGCCAGCGGGGGTCTAAGAGAACCACGTCTTGGACAGTGTCACTCTGTATGATGTTGATCTAAGGCACAGGGGAAAAAAAAACAGAGAAATGGTAAAAATCCCCAAGCAGGGCAGTGCTGGTCAACTTTCTTTCTTTGGAATACTACAGCATTGGTGCAGTATTAAAGCCAGATGGAACAATTTAAAACCAAGTGATAAGAGATTCAAAAGAAGGACAAGTAATTCTAAATGGCATTATACTGCCATCTAGTGGACATGAACATTTTTCCTCAGTCACTTCACTGTAACAGCAGTTCAAGTCCTTGGTTGAATAATTGTTTTAAAAATTGTTCAGCAGAGCACAACATGAGAACATTCTTACATAATATGCCAGATGACTAACCCTGGCTGTTTTGATGTTGTTACATTGCTAAAAACAGTGTAGGCAGTGTAATTGGAACAACAGAGGGATTGCTATTCAACCAATGCCACCCACAGCTCATCCATTAACATACACATAAATACATATAAGTGATGCATATTTATAAACATGTTCTGAATATCCATGAGCTCAAAATCATTCCTACTGTCAATTATAGAATATTTGGCACCCAAAATTAATAACACATCAAATAAGTGGTATTTTGGTCTTATTTTTGATCTTATGGACATATGGGGACTATGTACAATTAATATTATGTACAAAACTACTGGCACCCCAGTGGTGAAACCTCTCCTGGAGAAAAAAAATACCACAGAGCATGTAATGTCTTGTCCGATGAGGCTGGAGTATGCTTATGTGCCAAGTTCAAACATTTTTATTTATATTTGTGAGAGGTGGTGGAAAATATGACTTTTATACAACCATTTTTCCATTCTCTTGAAGGATGTCAATAATTCTGGCATTGACTGTATATGCATGTCATGATTAACTTGATAAACAGACAATCAGATATGACATGCTCAAATACACAATACTCCCTCTTGCACACACACACACACACACACACACACACACACACACACNAGCTGTAAAGCTAGCTCACGCAGGTCCTCCTCGCTGACCAGAGGGTTGATCTGGTCCTGTACATCCACCACAAACTGCTGCCAGGACATGAGCTGGTTTGGTCCAGTCACTTTACGCCACGAGGGAAGAGTGGACAACAATTTCTCTGCTAGCTGAGTCATTGGCCTACAGCTCTGAGAAAGAGAGGCAAACAACACGGGTTTTGCAAGGGAATGTTAAACAGCAGAAACTTCATGTTTCTTTCATTCCACCTTCTTTAGAAGAAATGTTTTTTTTCGATTGCTTGTAGGTATGAGGCAGTGTTCTCTCGATCAGAAAGGCAGATTAAGTGGAGACGGCTGCAGGTATGTGTAGGAGGCAAAGAGAAAAAGTGGTGTAGGAGGAGAGGAGAGAGGGTCTCATTACAGAGAATGTGTAGGATAGGCTTTGTGCTGTGGATACAAGCATCTGACTGTGTATGTCTCTAAGAGGAGAGGACTAGCAGGCCTTGTTATTAAGAGTAGGTTGATACTGAGTCATAACAAACTACACTTACACACAGACAACAGTAGGAAGGACGTTTTTCAACAGAATGATTTCATACCGTTAGCAATGACTAATGGCCTTCCTCTGAAACAGTGGTATTGATGTTTCAACTGTGATTAAGTAACATTTATGAAGCTTTTTATGCTACATGTAGCTCTCATTTTAGGCTAATACATCTTGGATGGTCATGATATATCATGTCAGGTAAGAAGTCATTTTAACAAATGCGGCTGTAAAAACTGTCAGACTGCCTAAAGGTATCTAAAACCTTGCTAGTGAAGTGTGAAATTCTCACACTGTTTGCTTTTTCAGGTTTTGATCAAGTTGTTATATAGCTATATGCCTAATCCATTCAATCAGATATCGGCTATCAAAATATCTGTAAGGCTCCACTGTCAGAAAGAAATCATTAAATCAATTTTCTCCCTTTTCACTTTTGGGGGTAACCAAATTTTACGCTTTGGATGAAGTACATGCAAAAACAAACATACTTTATTTCAGGAAAGTTTGTAGATTTCAGAACTAGATTTCAGAGTGTAAATATCAAGTGTAAATATCAGAATCGTTCAAAGCCGTGTTCTAACAAAACCACACACCCTCAATTACAAGACCGAAACAGAAGGCTCTTACTGAGATGATGGAGTTGCGCAGCTCTAATAAGAGGTTCCTTAGCAACTTCATGTCTTTTGAGTTAGAGGCTCCAGCATCCATTATGAAGAGCTTCTCAGCTATTTGCAGATCATTTCCAAACCTGCGAGAGATTAAAATCAATTTCACACAATTAAGTATTGAAGACCTTTAACTTTAATAGGACATGCTTTTTTGCTAGGCAAGACTTTTGAAGAACCTGTGTACTAAGTGAACTACTCCGAGAACAACATTAGTCAACACACAATAATTTGTATAGCACTTTTAACTATAGACACTGTCACAAAGCAGCTTTACAGAAATGTAGATACCTAATGAACAAGCCAGAGGGAAAAACTCCCTGAGGAAGACACATTGAGATGAACCACACTCAAAACCCTGTGAACCCATCCTCTTCTTTTTTTAATTTGACTTTAATAACTGGTCATAGTATTTTAACTGATCTCCTCATGTAGTTGAATCTGAAACCAATGTTTTAAGAAGAGATCCTTCCCCATTACTCTTAAAGTACTCGATTGTTAATGTTTTACTAATTCTTTAGATATTTAGTAATATGCCTAGTGTCCTTGTCACATCAACACCGGAATCAGCATCCAACTACAACTCCCAGAGTACAGTGCGGCCTACAAACATGGCTGCCAAGGACTACAACACCCATCCATTACAAACTCTATCATGTTCGCTGTCATTCTGAGTGCACACACCTGGACTCGATTACGCACTCAAAGTATATAAGGACTCTCACTTCACTCTCATTGCGAAATATATGCTCAGTGTCTCGTACTTGTTAACAAGCCTTTAGCATCTTGCTCTTACATATCTCTGGTGTCGATCCCGTCTCTTGTTTTTGCCCCTAGGCTTACCTAGTTCATGTTGTTTGTTGTTTTGCCAATGCTTGTTGTTCGATTATGATTTTGCCTAACCCTTTGGATTTGTCTGCCAGCTATTTAAATAAAACTTCAGTTACCTACATTTGCATCTGCTCCTGTCACATGACAGTCCTACTATTCACTCACTGCTCATGTTAAGATCAAGTGAGCTGTATTGTGTGTACGGTACAGTATGTGTATTTGCTCTGCATTTGCTATTGTCCCATATTTATGTCCTCTATTATGAGGGTCTATATAGGTCATGTACTGTTAGACTGTATGCTGGTGTCCTTTGTTTGTAGTAAAGCTGCTTCAATGGCACTTTGAACCAGCCTCAGCTGCCTCACCTTAAAGATCTGATGTCTAAAAAGCTAATATACAGCCATAAAGCCTGCTTGAATTAAACATGTTGAATCTAGTTATACAAAATCATTATTCTTACAAAGTCAGACTACTTTCCACAAATCTTAGTCATGTCATGTAACGCACAGGTGGATGTGAAGGGTAATTTGCCCGTTTTATATACAACCTCCCTATAACAATCTTACCTGTTCCGGACTTCCTTCAGTAAAGATCTCTCCTTGTCATAGCTGAACTCTCCTCCAAACGAGCGAGGCAGGTTTGCAATGTCAGCGTGAGTGGCCACCAGCACCACGTGCAGAGGATTTCTGATCTTCCCTCCAAAAGCTAGAAACACAGCAGAGAACCATTTTTAAATAGCATTCCCTTTAACCTGGAACTATCCAGCTACATGTACTGCACATTACCAGTCAAGTAATGAGACATCCAGAATATGTCTTGCAGCCTAATGGACTGTATTTCACAAAGATGTTTTACACAAAAAATGTTGTATCTCGTATTTCTTACGTCTCGTAATTACTAATGACGTGAGTGTGCTGTTAGAGATTGGTGCTGGAAGTACAATGATGCTCTGTTTAAGTTGTTTTATACCGCAGTGGTGCTGAATTCACAAATCTGAAAGTATAATAGGTTCGTATTAATGTGCTCTTTTTATTACATTATCGTTTCTATCATCATTCACAGGAACTTGTACGGTGGATGATCTATATAATTTAAGCCTAACAATAAATGGATAGACAAATGTGCTGTTATTTAACAAAGAAAATGTATAATTGTTGATTTATTTTATGTTTTCTGTAAAGCGAAGTTTAACATTTTTGGAAGGAGTCTCCGGTGTCAGGGCTTTCTTACGGCCAATACGTTTTCCACCACAAAAGAGTCTTCATGAGAAAAGGTTTCTGTTTTCACAGAAAATTGAATTTCATATATTAGCTGCAGCAATAAACAGAGGCTGGTGAGGAAACAGCTGTTTATAGCTGCTATTATGCAAGTCATAACAGGAACTATCGTGTCTCGTGGACGTTCTATAAGAGGCAAATAAATGAGATGAGAGAAATAAATTAATAAATGAGAAGGACTGAATAAAGCAAATGACGAAATTAATCTATTTAAACAAGACAGACAACAAGATAATTACCTGAAATATTTACTAATGGCGCATTACTTATTACATACTTAGGAAGTCAGGAAGTTGAAAGGTGAAAACGCTATATCGCTTGCCAATCAAGCTGTCAAAATTGTGATGTCATTGTTCCTAGACAATTGGGAAACTAATAACGAGCATACAGACAATTCTCTGTATCTCTAGAATTACACTGTGGTTACACTTCATCGTAAATGATTACGGCACTGGTGCTTTAATGGAGGATTTCTTGCACAGTATTTATTCTTCACTCAAACTCAGTTCATATATCCAACTTAACATATGAAACGACCTGCCTTGAGCAAAGAGAGGAACATTAATGGTGTCTGTTAATTATGGTGTCTGTGTTCAGCTGATAGTGAGATCTACTAAACACACAAATCCAAAGCTAACACTTTTTTCCTATTTTTTTTTTTGGATTTGGAAATAAGTAGAAAATAAGATTCACTACTATGAGTCCCTCAGACATGTCTTTTGACCCTTTTTTGACCCTAGCTCTTAAAATACAAAACATAACCAAGGAAATGATCATGTGTTTGCTAAAGGGCTGAAAGCATGACCGAGATGATGGCAGATAGCAACAGTTGCTAAGCAGTAATTGAGGAAACAAGAAACAGAACATGGAATCTAAAAATGTCAACATTGTCAGAAAATTTCAACTTGCAGAGTAATTTGTAATTTTGGAATCTTCTTGCACATGTGATGGGCACCGAACTATCGGAATATTCCAACATAATGTTACATACTAAACATACTTATATGAAATCTTGTGAAGGCCATATCATATGATTTACATCAATTTCATACTCAAAGCATTCACTGAACCCTCGTGCCCTGCGAATGTGGGCAGAGTCATCCTGGAAGTCTGGAGACGGTAGTCCTACCTTTACAAAGTAGTAATTTAGGAATTAAATTAACTTGTACATAAAGGTTTAGGTACAACTACAAAGTAGAGGCTTTCATTTGGATAGTTCCTTGTCCTTGTGTTATGATTCTCGATTTCCATAAATGAAACCCTAAACCATTAAGTGACTTTTATTAAATAAGGAATTATGAGTCCTTATTTTGCAACCCAGTCTCTATATAATCACATGCTCAGCCTGTGTTCCCTGTAAGGACAGAAGAAAAACTATTGATATCAAACTCAATATTTTTTCTAATGAAAATACTGATGTCAAGATTTCAATCTTGGACACACAGGTCACTACTGAGAGCTCCTGATGTGAATTACGAGATGAAACATTCTTAAAAAAGGATTTCCAACCTTTCCAACCTAGTACTGTTAAAGAAGGTCTTCAAAACATGCTCTTACTTTACCATCTTACACACATAAACCCAAACTCACCGATGTTGTCCTCAGGCAGCGTCAGAGCCTTGAGACAGTTGAGCCAAAAGGTGACATGGCTGAGCTGAGTCTCATACGGCTCCTCCAGGCTGAACATCACCAGGTGGATGGCTGTACTGTCATTGGCCGCAAAATAGTCGTAGGTGCAGTAGTACACTGGATTACCAGAGAATTCCCACACGCTGAAGTCTCCAACACCTAACACACACATGCAGACAGAAATATTCTCTCAGACAATTCACAATTTCCTTAAATCAGAAAAGTAACCACTTCTGAATTTTGTGATTCCTTATTTCTTAACCTAATCTCTATCTCCTACATCCATAGTGTATGCACGCTGTACTGAGAAAAGGACAGAAAAATGGTTTACTAAAAAACCTAAGAGCAAGCATTGGTGCGGTCAATCAAAGTTTATGGGAATCACATATTATACTAAGACACTTTCATTAATTTTTCAGTCAAAGGTATTTGTTTGAAAGCTCTATATAAATCCTTTGAGAGATGGCACTGTTTTTTCAGAGAGTAGAATTTATACTATACGTGACTCGTTTGGGTCTTCACGTAAAAATGACATGACGAGCCTAGACGTTAATCTTACAGAATGTTATTCGGTAGTCATTCAAGTGTAATAGCTCTGAATTAGTTATATAGTTGCAGAATGGATTTTCTAACCTGTGGTCATTACCTATACCCTACAGGCAGATAAAGGTAATAATTCTATGCACTCTGACAGAAAACTATGGACGCTCATAACTTACAAATGACACATGAATAACAAAGACACAGTATAAGCTCCAGCAAATATTTCAACGTTCTAGCAAATCATTAGAAAGCATCTCAGATTTGTATCCAGACTATAACACGATTCAAGAGATTTTATAATAAAGATACAAAGTGAGTGAGGAAGATGAGGAGGACAGTCCCGCAGATTGGCAACTGCGACCGACGCACCTACAGCTACCGGAACCACCGGCACAGTAGTCGACACAACTCCGACGTGTGGACGGGAGTGAACACCTCCAGCACTCCTTTAGTCAGACTGGGTTCGAACATCATACTGCGACTCCTCACACTCACATTCTCACAGCCTGGGTACAGGTTGGAGATACTCACGGAGACTGGATGGGAGTAAATGCACACACACAAATTTAATAAACACTGACAAATCATTTTAACATTTAGTAAAAGATTAAGTTTAGCAAAGGATTATCCTGGTAATTGTGCAGTAACAACCTATAATCAGAAGGGGGTAGTACGGTCATTCAAAATCCTTTAACCTCTTAAAATCCCATCTTATTATTCTGTGATCCATTGCACTTTATTTACTATCTTAAATTATTTAGTGACTATAAAGAGCCTAACAGAAAAGCATTGTTACCAGAGTGAGGAGTGCAAGACTGCATCCACAGATTTAAGGGGTTAAAAATCTTATTTTGACTCAAGTCCACAGGCATTAACACCTATGACTGAAAGCGCTCAAACAACTGAATCTTATTATCCATTCGGCTATGAGATGCAAAGTACAAAGCGAAAAGTCTATAGCAGGCATGAAGTCACCTGGCAAATTATTAAATCACAGTGCTAATATATATATATATATATATATAGCTTTAGGAATGTTCCAAAGAGATCCTCAGTGATTATCACACACTGCCCTTACAGTGTGACTGGCAAAGCAGGTGTGTGTCACAGCACACAATCTTTGATTTGCAAAGACAGACCGGGAATGACATCACTGTGGGAAATGTTACTCAACCAATCCGGCTCAGACTTGAGTCAGGTTTAGAGCAGTAAAATAACAGGCAGCAGTTCTACAGTCAACACTCTTATCACTGTCACCCAAAAAAAGGATTTTTTTTTTCCAGGCTTCGTTCTTGCACTTGCGTGAGGATTTGGAGAATGTGTTAGTCACACTGTGCTGAATATTTCTATCGCACTCAACAGCTTCCACAGAACTCTTCTTCTTTCCCTGAAACTTTCATTTCCTTTTAAGAGGCTTGGTCTCTTGTACAAGGAAATGCACTGCATCTGCTGTGTACGTGTATTAAAGTGAAGAATGATCAAGCTCAGAAATGTAAAATGAAGGATGTTAGTGGCTACAGATACCATATGTTTAAGTTTCAACTTCTTAAGCATAAGGGCATGTACAACACTACTAGCTGCTGCTGTTTGGACAGCCTACCAAGAGCCGAGAACCATCTACTACTCTGAAAAACTATAAACATTCCACGCTTATTTGGGGCGATTCTCAGAAGCATGAACAATGGCTTCATTGGAGTGGCTATGCCTTTCATACCTGCAGGTTTGGATGTGGCAGGTGATGCCGGGTGTCTCACAGGATTAGTGAGTCTGGGTCTCCTACGCCTAAAGAAGCTCCTCAGGATGCCACACTTCAGAGATTCTAGCAGCGTGCTCTTCCCAGAACCAGAGTGGCCAAACAGCTTCAGCTTGATCCTTGGCTGAGGTGTCTGAGTGGGTCTCAGCTGCTGGATGTAGCCGCCTTTGTGGTTGTCCTAGGGGAGCAATCACAGAGGAAATTAAAGGAAGCCATTAGTACACGTGGAAGCAGATTTATGTATGTAGTGGTAAGACACCACACAGTTTAGTAGAAAATGTATGAGCAGAGTCAAAAAAAAAATTTTTTTTTTGAACAATCTATTACGAATCTCAGAGGCTGAACGTGACCTGCGTCTAATCTGAAAATCTGCCTACAGCATTAGAGTGTAAGTGTAAAGAATGCAACATTAAAATAGCTCATAAAGCCAGGACCCAACCTACGAAATTGTGATAGTTCATCACAATTATTCAGCCAATTGCCATCCATAATAATAAAACAACAGAAAACAGTTATTACAGATTATGAGTCTACATATGCACAATACACACACACGCACACAATCTGTGATCAAAGCGCAATTAATTAATGCAGAACCACCAAAAGCAATCGGTTTCGTATGACATCAAATTGCTACCATATTGTTTCGTGTTTGGAAAAAGTCAAACCGGTTGTCTTCACGATGTACGAGAACGACAACTGCAATTGCCACATCTTCTGCTGTCTTTCCATCCTATTAAAGAAAAAAAAGAAGAAATGAAGATGACAAAGAGAAATAAGCTTCAGGGCAGAACGATGTGAGCTGGCCAGATGAGCAAGGCTGAGATAGTAAAACTCCATTAGTGTTCTGAATTACAACTCAGTTTCCCTATTACAGAGCTCTGATGCTACTATAAGAACAAGAAGGAGGAAGAAAGAGAGACAGAGAAGAGAGAGAGAGAGAGAGAACAAAAAGTGTGTTATATCTGAACAGAGAGTCCTTGATGCGCTATAGAGGTCCAGAAGGAGGATGATAGCTGTTAGCTGACAAAGACAATGGCAGATTTGGGTTTTTTGTGACTAAAGACAGACTGGATTTATGAGCATGAGGACAGCTCAGGGTGTTGGGAATGCTGCCTGCTAATAGAAAAGGCCAAGAGCATGTCATACACACATACACACACAAACCTCAAGGGCTTACAGAGGAAACCAGGAAACCAGTAAACCCCAAGTCCCCACACTAAACACCCTTCTATACAATCAGCCAGGTGGACTCTGGTGTTCGTATGACGATTAGTGTGTCGATTTCTTGTCGACACCAGGAAAGAGTTTCGACGTGAGACTTAAGACAACGTTCTCCATTACACAGCCACACATACACACTAATAAACATTTAGTCAGTGTGAGAGAGGTGTGAAAATCCATAGTATAACCACAAGTGAAGAGAACAGAATAGTAAATAAGGGTTAAAAACCACAGCTTCATTGTGCTGTAACCTGTAATACGATTACGAAAGAACTATTTGTTTTTCGAAACAACGATCGTTTTTACGATTGATTATATGTTACTTTTTAGTCGGTCATATCTAAAACCAACTAACCTGACAGGATTTCTGAGAGGAATTTTAATAAGTGTTTCTAATATTAACTACCAATGCTAGCTCTCTAGCTAGTATAACCTAACCTGACAATTAGGGAGAGGAATTTTACAAAATATTCAAAAAACTTCATAATTTATTGTGAATACTAGCTAGCTAGATAAGGGAACTAGCTAATTCTGAGGGAGTTTCTAATTCATATACACTATGTTTATAATTTTTACCTCTAGCGCTAGCTATCTATCAAATATAAGCTAAGACAGGATATCTAAGCTCTTTGTTTGCAATCTTAAAACTACTTGTGAAGGTCAGGTGTCTTTGTAGAGACGTTTGAATGGCATGTTTCGTGTGTTCAGAGACACATCTTTGTCCATCAGTCTTCCTATTTTTACTCCCATTCTTTTTATAACATATTCTTTTCCGTCTGTTTTATTTCTCAGGATAACGCTTGGACAGTACCCAGTTAGGGAGGTATTTTTCTTCATTTATGGGCTACTAGATGTCTCGAAACATCCGAAGGAGCCTTCCAAGCTGAAGAATAAGGTAAGCGTTCTTAGAGGGAAAGACTCCTCTGACACAGTGAGGCTAGGGTTCTCATACTGACAGAGGAATATCAATTGGAAAACAGACCAAAAGACATCCTTTAACATCCATGAATAGTGCATCAGCCATCAATATACATTAACACACACATAAAAACACAATACTGAATCCAGTACTGTGTCAGTTCCTTAGGACAGTGTAAGTGCATGCTGGCCTGGGAGCACAGTGCCGCCTGACTAATGAGGGCCAGAGAGCATTAGTGATGGGGAACACGGCTGCAATGACATTCAGAGAGATTGGGTAAGGCTTGATGTCCTTCACATGATGAGCGTAGATCTACAGAGAGGGGTTGAGTTGGGCTGGGCTGATAACTGACGTGCTTTAATTAAGCCACAGAGTTCTGAGAATCGCTCAAGGTTGACAGAACAGTGTTAAGATACAGACCTTTTCTCTTTCCATCACATATACGCACAAAATCATCGGCACATGCTCGAGTGGACACATAATGCCATATGCAAACACACACATTTAAAGAGACTGTTTAAGCAGCATCAATAACATCTGCTTCTCAGGGACAAGTTTACACACACACACTACTGAAAGGAGACCTTCATGAATACAGACCCAGCTACCTCAACCTGTATTGATTTCATACTTCTTCAGTCACGCAGCCACTATAGAACTGCATATAGCCTGTATCAGACAGTGAGCAATCAGTGCTTGAGAGCAGAACTACCTCCTTAATTGTGTTCTTTTAGGAGTCATTTATACCAAGGAAAAAATAAACTGCAAACTCAATTTCATATGCGCCAATTAGCTTTCCCTTGACTTAATCTTATTTCCTAAGCTTCCGCAGGGACTGGATTTCAGGTAATGGAAGGTGAATGTTAGTGCACGACAACATTTATGGAATATAAATTATTGACATACATTTTCCGGGATTTTTATGATGAATGTGTATTTCGACTTATGTCTATCTCGACTTATAGTGCCACCATTATTCTGCTGGGTTAGCTAAAAATAGTTTCTAAAATCTCCAACATTCTTAGTGTTTTTAAAAGTGCACTAATGTTACATTATAACACACGACTGCGTCCTTCTTGTCATACTGATACCTTAGTGAAGAACTACAACTTCAGATATACTCGTACAACGCGTATCGCATAAGACGATCAATAATGTTAATGGTAAAAGTTTTGGTGTTCAGTTCTAGCTAAAGAGAGGAAGAATATGACCTCTAACTCTCTCTCAAGCTTAAATGTGCTCATTTGTCAGGCACTGAAAAAAAAAAAGTTGGGTAGTACATTTACGTTACACAAATAATAAACTGCACTCATAAGAGTAGCATAATGAAGGGTACTTTTCACTCATACTTGGGTAAATTTATAAAGACACAATTTTCTTTTTCTTTGTTACATTTGACTATGCTGTTTCTGCTCATTTAAAAATTTAGAGTTATTGATCTGGTCCATTCCTGGCATTATTTTTGCACCATTTCTGTCTCAGTCGTGCATAAATCTACAGGCTAGCAGTAAAAAAACGCTTGAATCGCGAGGTGGACTCTGAATGCTGAGTGCACTAGTGAAATGGACAATGGCATATTTCTCCTGGAAAATAAACCACAAAACATTTCGACTTTTCCCACCAAGCAGTTGTGTCCAAACAATGTTATATTCAAACGCACTGTGGAACCAATCAGGGTAAAAAAGGATGACTGTGTTGCTATGGACAGACAAGGCTAACTGCAGCTCTCAAAGAGCTCTCAGACAGTTTTCACTCAGAGACTCATGCTGCTGTGACGGTTAGCAAATATCAACAAGACTGTTTTTTACTGTCTGTTCTTATAATGTTATAGCACTACAAGGTATTAACAACCTCACAGAATAGGGCAGTCTCTCACAAATCTGTATGAACCTTATAAAATGAATAAGGAACGTGATTGGCTCCTTTACTGCGAGATTTTAACCAAGATGGCCCACAACCCTTGCTTTCGACTGGCAAAAATGCCTCATGTGAAAAGCCTAGCAAAGTTGTGCCTCTGAAAATGGTGACTGCTAATAGTCACATAGTTAGTAGAGAAGACTATGCATATCATCAGTATTCTTTAATAGACAAGAGGTGTCCTTTCTGTATGATGCAATACATATGATAAGCAGTATATGATTTTGGTTTCCGTTTATCTGCAGTGGATGGTTTTCGTCTCATTACTAATACCACCACTGCTTACACTGAAAATCCAATCCTGTGTAATGAGTAACGTACTTAAGTAGTTTTTTTTCAGCAGATATTTCCTTCCTTTTACTCAACCAGTTATTTGGATGTCAGCTTTTATAAGTCAGGAGTCACTGTTCTCTAAGACATAGGTTCCTAAGCCTAGTTCTCTCTGCTCTAACAAAAAAAAAAAAAAAAAAAAAAAGTACAGTACTGTGCAGAAGTCTTAGGCACATGCAAAGTAATGCTGTAGAGCAAAGATGCCTTCAAAAATAATGAAATTAAATGTTTCTACATAAAAGAAATACTATAAAGAGCAGTGGACAGTAATAAATGAAACAAAGTCAATATCTGGTGTGATGATCCTTCGCTCTAAAAAAAATAAAATAAATAAATAAATAAATAGTAGTCTCAGGTACAGTTTGTGCAGTGTGTTTTATAAGGAAATGAGCTGTAAGTGTTACTGAGCATCTTGCAGAAGCAGCCGCAGTTCTTCTGGAGACTTTGACTNGCTGCTTTCTTTACTGACATACAAACATCTTTCTGTAACATTTAATTTTGTGCTGGAAAACTAATGGTTGGAAATTTGTACTGAATCAATAATGCAGAAGTCATAAAATAAAAATCTATAACAAAGTTTCTACTAAAAAAAAAAAAAATAGGGTGCCTAAGACTTTTGCACAGTACTGTACAGGACCAGGGTTGGGAATCTGGGTTTTAAGTAACAGCACTCTTACTTCAGAAGTTTTTATTACCACACCCCCTCTGATCGAAAATGTCTGAACGTTGGTGGGTTTGTTGGTGACTCATATGAGTAACGGTCTCTGGGCCATCTAAGCAGGAGTGTTGTGAAAGCCAACAGCTGGTAAACCATTCCATTATTTCACACATCAGATTTACTCGTGCATTTATATACACATCTGAATTGTCATCTGCTTGTTTACTTCTACTTTTGAAGACCTTGTTGCTTAGGTTTGCTAAACTGTTTGGTAACACATGTAAAAGCATGGATTTATGGAAAGTCCCGTGACTCACATTAGTGATGGCCTCTGTGTTAGCTCCGGCCACGCAGAGATGCCGCACCACCTCCAGTCCTCCGTTACTCGCTGCCACATGGAGAGGAGTTCTCCCAAACTGGGACAAAAATAAAAAACAAAGCCAGACTTAAGCTTACACTGCTCCACAGACAACATCTCATCTATAACAAATACAGAAAAACAGTAGTCAGGGGAGTCTAAAAATTCTAAGTCAACAGCTGAAATGGAAATAAATAAAAAAAACCCTGCACTTTCCACTCAGAGGAAACCCTGGTGCTGACAGATACATTTTACACTAATCACATTTTGTTCCTGTTAAAGCTTTGAATGAGAGCCACCATCCATCTTCTGCCTGCTGGCTAATACAAGTGCTGTTTCTAATAAACTCAGGACAAAAGAACAAAAAGTCCATTTGTTCAACAGATCATAGTTCTAACAAATGGCTTTAAATCATGTGATTGTTGAAATCTTGCAGAAAACTAAAACACAAAGGAAGGAAGCAGGGACAGATGGGAAATAGAGGAAGTGGAAATCTAATTGTTTGGTATAACACTCCATTAAACCCTCAAGTAAGATAAATGCCTGCGGACAAAATGTGGAATATTAGTCCACGTCTTAAAAGTCTTGCAATTATCCTGTCGAGTTCTTTAAATAAATGCTCATATAATGTGCTTTAAAAGTTTGGCAAAGGCAACCATGAAGGTAAACCCTCAAGCCTCATCACCTGCACTGTCTATTAGGGACAAGTGATGGAAACATACTGTATCTACATCTATATTATGAATAAATATCTGCACTTTACACAAATAGTAATAAAGCATTCCAATTAAAAAATATTATATGGATATTATATTGTGCAGGTCCGCGAAACAATTTAGTTCCTGTCACTTATGTAGTTCTTCTCTCTCTTGAGACAAAAAAACGCAGGTTGTCGTGTTATGGAGTAAGTGCCAAGCACAAAGCCCTCATCATGAAGACTTTTCCATGGTGGAAGAAGTTGCAGCTTTACCTCTGAGTATTAAAAAGCACTGACACTGGAGACTCCTTCCAAAAATGGTAACTAAACATCACCTCACAGAAAATCTCATAATATCAACAATCCACTTATATGGATCGTCTGCCATAAAGGTCCCTGTCAAAGTTGTTACTATAGAAACAATGTAGTCGAATGAGTGCACTAACATAAACTTGAGATTTGAATTATAGTAGTTACTACTGTCAGAGCTACTGTTATAAAAAAAATGACTCAAATACTGTATAGTATATCGAATCAGATCTGATAATGTATGCATATTAATGTGCAATAACTAATCTGAAAATAGTTCCTTTACTTATAACTAAAACTAGTCCTTAAATGAACACACCAATGAAAACAAGACTGTTTATTAAGGAAAAAAGCATATGTTTATATACCATTTGGTGTGCACTTCATAACCGCCAAATTTCCACCGAATTTCTGATGACTCCTGAGAGAATGGCGTGCTCTTGGATCTTTGATTTTTTTTCTGACTAAAGGGTCACTTTGCATATGCATGCTGCTGCTGTTGAACCAGTTTCCACTTTACTCACTTTATTTGGAATGTCCAGATTGGCTTTAGCCGCACAGAGCAGCGCCACCAGTGGCAGGCTGCCATCCTTGCAGGCAATGTGCAGTGGTGTGTTTCCATGGCGATCCTGGTGGTCTACATAGCAGTGCTGGCTGAGGAGGCACTTCACCACCTCGATCTGACACCTCCGTACGGCCAGGTGCAGTGCGATGTGGTTGTCCTGTAGCACACATGCACATGCAAAATAAAGAACTTGCTATAGAAGAAAACTATCAGAGAGGCATTTCCAAATCCAAATGTGTAGCTACTGTACAAATGTGTCTCCAGTCTATAGATGCTTAATTTGTTCAGAGGAAATGAAGAAACCCTGCAATCACAGGAGCTCATTTTCCTATACCATGTGATACAGAGTATCAAATGGACCTAATACCATTTAGACATTAGCACCAAACAAAAGTGCACCTATAATATTCTACTGTTTAAAATCCATATCCACTATTATAGAGAATAATTCATTATATTCTAATGGCATAGAAGAAGTGCTGGTATATAGGAGCTGCCCTAGTACATAGCAAATGCTCATACACCTAGTATATATATCTCATAAGAGCTCTGATCGCAGTTTCTGTTATTGATCTAGACAGCATTCATGTTCACTTTTGCTTATCCATTGTGTGTTTGCGTGTACCTTATCAGTGGAGTCCATGTCAGCCCCATGCTCCAGCAGGCACTCTACAATGTCACGGAAGCCACGAGCTGAGGCTGTGAGCAGCGGGCTCTCACCCTCACGGTTACGGGCGTTAACATCACAGCCAGCTTGACAAAGGGCCCGTGCCACTGCCGAGTACCCATGCCACGCTGCACAGTGCAGAGGAGTCTCCTGCTCCTGCAGGACAAAGAGAAATGAATGTGTTAGTCGTATACTGAAAGGGCAAAGAACCAGTAGAAGAGCTTCTGGGAACTTTACTCTTTTCCCTAATAGAATGCTTCCCCCAGAAATGATTATATTATAATCAACCATTCTAAATGGCTAGAGAATACCTCACAACACGATCCTGCGCTCATAGCATTTTGACATAACAGATTTAACTGTACTTCTTGCTTTAAATCCATATATGAATTTGAAAATCTTGCATTCCTGTCTCTGTTCATATCATCCTGAAATATTGGGTAAGAACAGATGTTATTTGTGAGCTGAAGTCACCACTGGAAAGTATGCCAAGTGAAATGAAGCACAAACATGATTAGCTAACTCTGCATGCTATTGCTATGGAGTGCTAGATCAATCCGTGCTTTCAGCTTTAGCAAAGCTGTTTGAGCATAATTATCAAGGTAATGAATGACATTTGCAGCTAATTCTGCAAGAAGTGCTAGGATTAGACTTGTGCTTCCATGGAAATTACCAGAGAAAGTGCAAAAGGTCATAATTAACCCATCCTCCCCAAAAACATCCAACAAGTAATGTAATACAGAAGAATGAAACTCTGCCTGAAAAGCCTTTTCTGTTACAGAAAGTCTTCATTACTGCACTTATATTACTCTATAGTACTCTAACTCATTACTTCTAATTTTGAACACATTTCCAAATTAAGCTTGTTACAGTTCCAGGTAGTAAAATGAGGTAAAGTTCACAGGGGTGAATACTTATGCAAGGCACTACATTCCAAGCATTACCTGTAACATAACCTCTAACTTTTTTAAAAATACAGTATAGCCTAATTGTAGTACTTTAACGTAAATTGAATTTTCTTTGGAATTCCATTTTCCATGTACTCTACACTTTCCTGTTTCTCTGGTGTTACTCACCCGGTCTGTCAGGTCAGGGTTGGCGCGAATACTGCAGAGATACTGAACGACATCCACATTGCCATATCGAGAGGCCACGTGCAGAGCCGTCTCCCCTGACTGCAGCACAAAGGAGAAGGAAACTGTAAGACAACTGATAATATGCTGACTGGAAAGGTAATGGTTTAATACGACACGGCTCACTGAGCTATTTGAGAAATGCACGACAAGAACATTCAGTATATAATTTTGAACATCAATCAGTAAATGTGCATCGTTATTATACTTTGTATGATTCATGAAGGCCTTAACTGCAGCTTTAAAGTAACTGTAAAAATAATTATTATTATTTAATGGGTAATTTGATATAAAACACTTGAATCATATATTTTCGAATCGTAATCCGTTCGTGTTTTTTTAGACGAAGGGGTACAAAGTTGGACTCCACTATTTCAGCATCTTTATTTCAGCATCATGCAAAATCTCATTATAGCTTTACTCAGTTATTTCTAATCTTTCCAGAGTACATTATTTGAAACCGAGACAAATCATTTCATTTGAGGAATCCTTGTATGAAACAGAATTCTATCGAAACATCCTCATATAACTTGTCTTATTCTTTTCACCAGCTGCTGTAAACTGTAATAAACACTTAGTTGAAACGTAACATGTCATGCTGTCACGTCTTAATCCCCAACATCTGATGCTGATTCCTATTCCATTAGTATGTTCGTCTATCTCGTGTTTCTCAAAGTAGCATCTGTGAAGCATAGCCAGGGGGTCTGTGATTTTTTTTTAAATTTAGTCAGTATTATTACTATTATGTATTGAATTCATATAGTTCTTAGCCAATCAATCCAAACCTTAATAACAAGTAGGCTTACAAATGACTAGATAAATTAGACTTGAATCTAGAGACAATATTAATAAAAATATGTTCTGTGAATGGAAAGTTCAGGAACACAAGGCTATATGGCTCCAATGAATAGTCGCATTATTACTGTGCACATTTAAATAACGAGTCTATTATCTGAACAGGTAGATTATATTCATAAAATAAATCGGTGGTTAAAGGGACCCGGCTGCAAAAGGTTAAACAAGCGCATGACTTCATTATAACACCATCTTTGACTCGCCTTTACTAATTTCTTACTTTACTTTACTAATCAAGCACACTGATCATTAATTGTGGATTTCGACTTTTGGACCCTTTTAATTTAACATCAGTCAGTGCAACTGAAACACTGCTCATTTTAAAAAATACGCTGTGTGAAATATCTGCTCCAACTGCACCTCAAAGGCTCCATGCATGATGGATCATTTACAGTCTGACTTACACCATCAATCACACACGTTCAAAACAGCGGTCTTTTCCAACAGTGGCATTATATGTTAACATGACTAAAGCCATAAGAGCATTCAGTGGGGCTACTTTACTTTACTTTAAGCCCGTGGTGGAATCATGCAGGCTTGCAATTTCCATCTCTAATAAAAGAACACACACTGAAAAGCGTGACTCTTTGTTGTGTTTCAGAAACTCGTCAGCACTTCATGCTGCAATTTGGTATGCCCGAGCACACTCTTGAGTCTAGAGAGGTGCTTCTGTAAACAGAACAACGATTATTTTATAGAGCGAGCGGCTCTCAGCCCAGCGAGTGACCATGGAAACTGCGAAAAGTCCAAAGAGACCATAGAAACTGCGAAAAGGGAAAGTGGGAAAAGGTGAAAATGTGTCACATATGGAAGGATGGGGAATAAAAATCTCAGATGTATCCTCTGCCAGAAGACTATTAGTGGTGTGTGTGTGTGTGTGCGTGTGTGTGTGGATGAGCCAGAGAGAGAGAGAGAGAGAGAGAGAGAGAGAGAGAGGGGTACCTTATCTTGGATGTCCAGAGGGCACTTCTTTTCATGGAGGAATTTCAAGGTCTCCACATGGCCGTGTCGAGCTGCATAGTAGATAGCGTTGGCTCCAGACTGCGAGACAGCAAAACCAGGCTATTCTGGCTGCATCTAAAAACCTCTCACTTTTCATTTGCACAGGAACTGGTTTTTAAAGCCTCTTCAAACATTAGAACTGTTTAACACCAAATGGCTTTTCTTAATAAGCATTTACCAGTGGCGGTGTCTAGCCATATACTAGACTATAATATCCTTAATTACTATTTAATCCAAGATTTAATTATAGATAAAAGCTAATCAGAACTATGCTGGATTGTCAGATGGCATAACACTTGGCAATGGCAGTTTAACCGATACTTTACCAGTACTGTAGAGTGTATGTTGTACATAGGTCTAAAGGCATGGAGTTACGAGCAGCAGAACGAGGTGCAGTTTTCATACACCATTACGCAAGCAGCAGTGCAGTGATGTACAAACATGCCGTTTGCTCTTCTGATTTAAAAGAAGCTTTACCGTACTTGCATTTTAACTGCTTATCATCACCTGGATGGCACCATTGCTGCAACCACAGGCTAATTAACAGAATTCCTGTTCCTTCTGCAGCTTGTAAGATCAAATGAAGTAGAACTAACTACTAGTGCACAAAAAGCTCGCTAGATGCATTTTAGATGTTTATCTAGCTAACTCTGCCCTATCACAGCCACCAAACAGGGAAGGTGAAGGCTAACGTGTGCTTCCTCGGAGACATGTGGAGCCAGTCACTTCAACTTNAACCTCTTCCATATCCCTGAGCTCACAGATGCCTAGTGATGCACGGATTGGCAGTGGAGAAAGTAATGCCACCCCTCCACAGATGGCTGTGACATCACTGGGATTTGAACTGGCGATTCAGGGTGAATAGTTTTACACAAATTCTGATGAAATCATTAGACATCACTTACTCCCAATATAGACCTGGCCAATTCAGTTGGTTAGAAGAAAACTAACTAACTAAAGAAATAAAAATCTTTCAATTATTCATTCGTTCTTTCAAAGGCAAACGGAGGTTTATCGTGGAGGCGAGAGCTAATATTAAGTATACACTAAGGAACGATGAGTGAGTGTGTTTTGGATTCTTAGTGCAATTGATGAGACTAAGCAGTGGGATAAGGACTCACCTTGTCAAGGGCTTGGATTTCCGCTCCTTTTCTTATCAAAACGTCTATGATCTGGATGTTCCCACAGCCAGCTGCGATCAGGAGTGGAGGCGTTCCATGCTGCGGCACACAGGCACACAGACGCACACAAGCAGAGACGGAGAGAAACAATATGGCTTAATTAAGCTCACACAGAGTTCCAGCAGTTCCTCATAGCAGGACAGGTATTACAAACACGTCTCTAATTAAGCAGAGTCAGTCTTAGAACGTTGTCATTCAAATGAGCCTTAATTATTCTGCCATGTTTGCATTGCAGGTTTAATTGCGGAAAGCGGGCTTTCTGCTGAACTCGGCTTAAACGCGGTTGCTTAAAGGCTCTCGCTGATGCCCATGATTACAGCTGTTTATATGTGACTGGAGGTGATACTTTGGCATGCATAAATGCATTAGCCATGGGAATGCTCTTTAGAGTGTGAGCACACACACATGCGTCTGCGCACACACACACACACACACACTTGCTCCAAGCAAAGGAGTCAGCAGAAAGCCTCGCTTCTCACTCTGGTGGATAGATTAGAGTTTCCTTGCCGCCCCCTCTTATCTCTTTCTTTCCCCTTAAAGACAAACAAAATCACTTCTGAAGCATCTCAACCAAAGAGCAAGAAGCCGGTTTGTTGAAATTTTAAGCTGCATACTGTGCATGTGACTGATGTCATAGTAACTGCTTCTTCAAATAACTTTCCCATTACTCAGAGTATTTTGGATAGGCAGGACATTGGGAAAACCATGACTGCTGAACAGATGATTGTCATAACAGGGGGAGAGACTGCAATACAGCTGTAAACACTAGACACCTCTACTGTAGACCAACACCTGAGCATTTTAATATACACTTACAGAACAAACTGCAGTAAGTATACACACACTACGTTACTACTTTAATGCTATCCCTAAAGATTCACACATTAGACCTACAAATAACACTTTACTAACGGTAGTGGTTATAACACCAGCATGAATTCTTCATGACAACCGACGTAAATTTACATAAACATTATTGCTTATTAATAAACTTTATCACGGCTTATTTCAAAACGTGTTATCTGACAGAGTGCTTTTATCAATCTGACATAACACCTGACTCCGAGTTATGATGATACTCTACTTGTAAGGTTTATTATGAAAAATCGAACAAGTGTGAGTACTTCCAAAAGATTCAGCACCTTCAGCACATAAAAACCTGATGTGTAACACCATTACCTGATAAAATGTTCTTCTTCACTGGAACAATCATGATGCCATGGTGACAGAGTACGATACATTTTCGTCATCGCGATACCATAAGTAATTAAACTTCAAAGTCAGTGGTTCATCAGCTTGGAAGGTATAATAATGTCAACTTCAGACATAGCAAAATAACGCATTTTTTTTTACATCAAAATAATGAAAGCAGTCCGAGAGTGCTGAAATAAATAAACCTTTCTAAATATTTATGTAGCTGTATACGAGCTGTCATGAAGAGAGCATGCAGATGTCATGGAGCGATATGAAAACTAGCCTTGAGTGAAGTGTTTACTGGCTTGTGTTAAGGGGATGAGCTATTAACACCCCTGAACATGGGGAAGATAAAACAAGCTGCTTATATTTAAACAAAAGCTAACTGCTAAATGCTGTGACTGCATGGTGATGGCAAGATTAAAAAAGATGTAAACAAAAATAATTTCATTGTCAGAAATTGTGAAATCTATGCAGTCTATATACTCGATATTATCCTCTTCTAACAATGTTTCTAATCCTGTTTAAGACCTCAACAACAAGTCAGCAAGTCATTGGCTAACAATTAGGCGTTTGCATGTAAATGTGATACTAACGTCTTCTCTTTCTGCATGTTTAACTGTGAGCTGACGTATTGTGCATGTTGTCGTAATTGTGTTACATTACGTAACAGCTTTAAACTGTACATTATTTTTGCTGTTTTGTCAATTTCCACAAACCTGCATGTTCCTGATCCATGAACACAAATGAATTAATTATAGATCGCTTTACTATCAAACCATACTGCATCGAAGTGTGTAGTGCAGCAGGCTGCCTCCAGGCGAGAACGAACAAACAGCTAATAGCTGAGACACAAAATCTGTTTGTTATTTGTCTAACGTTATGTTCACCCTTGATAGAGGCTACAATCTGCTGTTAATAACATGAACAGTGTGTGACCTTTTCAACACAAATGACAACAAACGCAACAGGCTAATGTAGGTTTGAAAAATATATAGATTTAAATAAAAACAGATTTTTCTTCACTATATAACAAAGCAGACTTTTCTTTTTTTTTTAAGTTCAATTAACTTAAGCACTCACACTCACTGTATCCCTGACCTCAACACACACACACTGCCAAGACGTGATTAATCAGATAATGATTAACACCAAGTTACAGTTCAACTCTATTCACACCTCCTAATACATTACAACTACAACCCAATCAAGACTGTGCTGAAAACTAAACCGGATAAAACAGAGTTCAGGAAGCGTTCTCGCACTCAGACACACTGAATATCAGAGCTGCTCTTAAAAGACGGCATGAACACTGCGTGGTGACTCAGACGTCACAAGTGTAAGCGAGAAGCTTATCGGCTGGACAATCGAGCTCGCCTTGGCTGCTGTTCTATTTGGAATGAAGCCAAGCAGATACTCCTGAACAGGATTCGACTCCGTTTGCTCATCTTCCTTCCTTTTTTCTTGCTTCCTTTGTTCGGATGTCTCACCTTATTGGGCTGGTTGATGTCATAGCTTGTGAGAGAACCTAAGAGGTGCTTCAGACCCGGCACGTTGTCATCGTTGATGGCGTGGATGATGGCTTTCATCACGAACGAGTCTTCTTCATCCTGGATAGGAAACAATGACCATGATGAGGATGTAAAGATGATGTTCTCAAAACATTGGAGGGTAATGCTATTTCCTGTATCATGGTTATACTTCCTGTATACACACTGCTTTGGGAAAGCAATAATACGGCTACTGAAAGACTCTGGGAAACAGGGAAACAAATCACAAAACTTACAGTAAGCAATTAAGAGCAGAGTAGAGTATATCACGTATTAAAATAAGTATTTAAAGGCTCAAAATTGATTTATTATTCTCATTCTGTACTTCCAATTCAAACACTCCACCACTATTTACACTATTCGCAGTATAAAGATTAGCTGACAGAAGATATCAAACACAGCTCAAGAGCAACAAACAACAATTTCACAGAAATGACAGGATTTGTCATGTTAGAGAACTACTGGTGAGAAAACAATGCCAAATCTCCTTTAACAGTCACTATTTTGCCCAAATCTTGTTTCGTGCTGCCATCAAACAGTCAGGCTCCAAACCAAAAAGGAGTGAATTCTGGGGTGTGGGCTGTGTGTGTCTGCTCCTCTGATTTAGACGATGGCTACGCTGTTATCCGAGTTCATAACCTTTAAACAATAGCTGATAGCTTGACAATCAGGCCATAGAATGAGGAACTGGGGGAGAAGGGAGAAAGTAGGAAACAGAGAATGAAGCACACACATACATGCACACGCACACGTACACACACACACACACACACACGTACACACACACACACACACACACACACACACAGGGTTATGAAGGTTTTAGTTGACCTGAATGTTACTAATGCAATGCTTACAACCAAATCCTCATATTCTTATGCTGCCTTCAAGAGCGATCAGAATTATTATAAATACGAGTTTTCAAGTTTCCTAAGATAGACCACTGAAACGGTCAACAGGAGAACAAGCTCTAACTGGATTATTCCAATTTGCCAAGATGAGCGCTGTTTGAGAGATGAAGATGAGGAGCGACACCTCAGCCGTTGTATAACGAGAGCAGGATTTGCCAACCCAACATGACAGCCATGTCTTCTGCATTTGAAATTAATGACTAGAGTGAAGCATAATAACCGTGTAGCTTTCAGAAGCACCTATCATCCACTGAACAGCGAGCAGGATGGGTGTCAAAACTTAACAAGAATAATTGATGACACATGCCCATTTCCTTTGCAAAACAGGAGTGTATCCATCAACCCACCCACACACACACACACACACACACAACATCACACACACACACAACAGCACACAAACACATGAGCTCATTTCCTGGATACACCTTTCTCAGCAGAAGGATGATCAGAGATGCAGGGGTGGAAAATACTTGAGTAACTGTACTTAGCATATTTTTATACTTTATGTGACTGTTACTGAAACTGAATACATGTCCTCATGCAAAAAAAAAAAAAAAAGATTTTACTCTTTACTTCTTTACTCATTACAAATCTAGAAGTTCCCGTCTCTCATCCAGCCAATGACTGTAAACTCTATATCAATCAAATGACCTCAATTTAGCATCCAGTCATAGCAGTTTATTATCCAAGTTCATCAGTGATGGAAAAAAAGACTATCAAGTATCATGCCAATTTATCAACTGTTGCGATGCTACACAATGTAGATAGTGCTACAGCATTCGAATGTGGATAATCCACCAGACTGCAGTGTGGAGCAAAGAACTGTCTCCTTTGCCTCGCTAGAAAGCATGAACTCCATCTAATTTGAAAAAGCATGCTGAGGTACGTTAACTAGCTACATGTAACTAAGCTAGCCTGGTTTCTTTTCTAATGACAGGTTAGACTAGTATCGATTCCAGTAATTAACGTAATTGGCTAGACAGCAAATGCTAGCTAATGGTGAATATTGGTTATTTACATGATGGTGTACATCTGATTAGTTCATTAGCTAACTATGTAGTGTTAGTGTTATGTAGTGTAGTTGCTTTAAAACAAAAATCAGCTTCTAACAGTTTCAGATATACAGTAGAAGATATTTTTCACACGAAAACATGACAATTAACTGTCAGTACTTTATAATACGTATAGATTAGATTCTAAAGTAGCAACTTTTTTTTGACTTTCACTTGAGTACATTTTTGGCTGGATACTTTAAACTGAGTAAGATTTCGACACATTATCTAGGTATCACCTAGGTATCATTTCTCAGTACTTTTGCCCAACCTTGTAGAGATAATTGCAGACCAATAATGTTAATTATGATGATTATTAATATTATTATTATTAGTAGTAGTAGTAGTAGCAGCAGCAGTAGTAGTACTAATAGCAGTAGCAGCAGTACCAATAGCAGCAGCAGTAGCAGTAGTAGTAGTAGCAGTATAAGCAGAAGCAGTATCAGTAGTACTAATAGCAGTAGCAGTAGTACTAACAGCAGTAGCAGTAGAAGCAGAAGCAGTACCAGTAGTACTAATAGCTGTACCAGTAGTAACAGTAGGACTAATAGCAGTACAAGTATTAGTAGTAGCAGTAGTAGTAGTAGTAGTAGTAGCAGTAGCACTAGTAGCAGTGGCAATAGTAGTAGCAGCATTAGTAGTAGCAACAGTATTAGTAGTAGCTTTAGCAGCAGTAGCAGTAGTAGTAGCAGTAGAAGCAGAAGCAGTACCAGTAGTACTAATAGCTGTGCCAGTAGGACTAACAGCAGTAGAAGTATTAGTAGTAGCAGCACTAGCAGTAGTAGCAGTATTAGTAGTAGCTGTAGCAGCAGAAGCTGTAGTAGTATCAGTAGCAGTAACAACAGTATTTCAGTGTGAAGCTTAAGCTATTTTGGACTCATTTAATAAAGCATAAAAATTTCCTAATTATTAACCATGACTAATTCCTAATTATTAAGCAGAACTATGGGTTAGGTGTTGAGCAACATGCTGTAGTGTGTGTAATAGTATTTATATTTTACTGCATATCACCACTGTATAATCTGCCACACAAAAAGAAATCAAAACAAATGCTGTAACAGAGGCTATTATTCTGAACACCCAACACTACATTCACCTGCAAACAATGCGGCTGAAAAGGATATGCTCGGCCGTCATTAAAGAGCTTGTTAGTCTCAGAAAGACTTTTTTCAGTGAGAATCTTACCAGTGTGTCATCACTACGTGCCACACTCATGTTGCTTCTGGACAGGAAGGAGCGGGAGAGCCGGTTACAAAGCGAGATCAGACGCACTGATTGCTGCCAAAGAGGCAAAAATAAACATTGTTAAATCAATAGACAGTAATAATAGACGCTCATGCTTTGGATAACAATATAATCTCTGGTTGTGATGTGATGTGCCTCACAAAATATGAAACCCAATTATATGTGATTGCGTTAAATAAAAGAGGCTTCTCAGTCGGAAACCTATTAACGATCTAAACACGATTAGCTAACGATTGTGAATATGATATTTTGCACTTGAGGGTACTGAAACAGTGACAGGGCTTCTGACAAGGTTTAGCTGCCTTACTTGATTCACTGTCACATACTTTTATTTCAGCAATAATGCAGTGAAGTTTCTTGAAATTCCTGTAAATCATGTTAATGTGGCTTGAAACTCAATAATATTTACCTTCCATTTTCTCCGTGCTGCAAATTTCTTGAATTTCTCCATATTCACAGCCGATTCCTTGCGACTAAGTGCCTGTTGAGTGTCTTTCGGCTGAAGAAGGAAAATATCTATGTTTAATGAACTGGTTTTCATGGTGTCGTGACTATGCTAACATTGTGCCACTGAAATATGGACAAACCTTGATCCACGGATGCTGCAGACTGTCCTGGATTGTCATTCGTTTTCTGTGGAAAGCAAAAAAAGTTCTAGTCAGCACTTTCTTTTCAGGTAGTGTGTCTCACAAGTGAGATGACCATTGGAAATCAATTATGCTTTATAGATCAAGAGCTGCACAATATACTGTAGCGTTGTACACTGTACTGTTTGTTCATCAGATGGTACATTTAAACAGTAGTAATAGTCTTTATCCTTTTCTAAGAAAGTGTCTGAAGCGCATCATGTTTGCGCCCTCATCAAAAAGTCAGCAAGTTGTTGGCCAACATTTAGCCATTAGCTGTACTGTTTTCTCTTCACATCACACACAAAACACATTATTTACGTCTGGCTAGTGTCTTTTGCTTCAGTTTGTCAGTGTTTCCATATAACTGTGTTTTGATTCTAAGAAGTTTGTGTGTCATCCGTACAAGCTAATTAATCTGCCTAGTAAATGCTGATGTGTGTAGTGCAGCAGGTGGTGCGATTTGAATCAAGTAGTGTATGCTATAGGTACAGCACTGAGGTGTGTCACACCACCGTGTGAAGCACAATTTGTTAAAATATACATACCAAATAAAGAGTTTTGGTTTGTAAATGTCAATAGTTAGGGTTTTTCTTTTTTTGAACACCACACTGTTAGCGCTAGCCTATTGAGTCTACCTGTTTGTCAGGGAACTATGAAAAGAAAAAAAAAAAATCCGGGACATGTAACCTTCTTGCCTCACCCCAGTTGAGCATTTGTAATAACAGAATCCGGTAATATCACAATGAGCAGCTGAACAAGACAAGTTTTGTGACTAGAGAGCTTTCTGACGCTCTCAGAAATTTCAGATATCATGTTTTCTGTGGTTGTTTTGATAAACTGGGGAATTGGCAATTTTGTAGGTTCATCAGTTGGTTCTAATATATTGAAAGGCTTACCATCATTGCTCTACCCCTAGCTCTGACCTTAATCTTAATGGATCCTTAAAGACTTACGCTTCAGGAGATTAGAACCATTCTACCTCCATGGATTACTGAGTTAACTAAACTGGATTGTTACCAATTTGACATGGTCGTATATTCTCCCATTCTCTGAAGCAGTTGTTAATTTTTTAGACAAACTGAGAGCATAAGTAAATTATTCAAGCGTTATGATTCTGTGCTGCCCCTTCAGCTAAATTATGTTCAAGTTTTACTACATAAAAAAAAATCTGTTAGTTGCCACTGTAAATAATCTCATTAGCCAAACACTAACTTGCTTATTGTAGTTTCACAACCTAATATATCTGCCAGTCATCACAGAAATATGCAGTTACCTCAGACAACTAAATCCTTCAGTATAACAAAGTTCACACAGCACGGATGAACATGTGAACTAACCAGTTTGGAATGAGTAGCTCTGGTACAAGTCATCTTATCTCGTATTTGTTAAGGGACATACCAAGACATACGGGGCCCTGAAACATTTGTGCCTGGGTTTTCCCAGTCTAACACACCTAGTTGAGCTCATCAGATAATTATCAAGTGTTTAGAATGTGTGGAAAAACACCACAGTGTAATGTGAGAGGCCACCTGAGAACTGGGAACAGAAAACACTGCTTCAGAATATCTCACATCATCCCATGAGATAATAAAACTCCAAACATCTAATAAACTTTAGGTCAACAGGTCATGGCACACAGACTGTTTATACCACTTAGCATACAATATTGTTCCAAAACTGATCACACATCATTAATGGATTCCCAAGCGTTTCGGATAAAGCCACATGTTTGTGGTGAATGGTAGTATCAAGAACACGACTTCCACAGAACAAGTTTTGGTAAACACACAAAACACATGAGGTTTCAGAGGTCAACACAGTGTGAAGTGGAACTAAATGGGGGAAGCTTGGATGTAGACTGACTGGCCAAACGGTCCAGCAGAATGACCGAACAAAGAGCCAAAACAGGAACCGTTATCCTCAATTTCTGCATATTCAAGTTCCTGTCTATACATTATTGGCTGTTCCTCATTATAGAGGTCAGAGTTATTATGCATGGAATGTGGTAGATGTAGAACTGCGCGTCCTGATGGAAGAAAACACATCTAGGTATCTTAGCAAGTTTTGTACAAGACTGTACAAGACTGATTGTACAAAATGGCAGCTCTCTCAAAAAGAGAGCATGTAATACACCTGTCTATATCTGTGTGTATTTTACATTTTTCATTTATTTTTCACTTAGTGGAAAGTGCTCTATTATTAGGTTTATTGTAGACTTAGTTCTGGTCATTATTATTAGTGCACTGATCAGTAGATAAATGTTTTGGACCATCACACACACACACACACACACACACACACACACACACACACACACACACACACACACACACAGTCACCTCCCCCAGATACACACTTTCACCAAGATATGTGAATCTAACTAGCTGCTGCTCATGCCGCATCACAGAGCAGAGCAACACACTCTGAAGAAAGCACTTTCTGCCCTTTCCCACATGCATGAGCTCACAGACGCCTACTATTGGCTAGTGTGGCTCTGATTTACTGGGTGACCTAAACAGGGTGAGAGAGTAACCCCATCCCTCTGCCACTTTTGCTCTATACTTCTGGCCATGGGTGGCTGTGGCATCATTGGGATTTGAACTTGTCACAGTAACGCGAACATTCTTCTGTTGCGCCACTTGAAGGTCCATTTTAACATTTTTTGATATGGTAAACAAATTAGACTCCATGCTAAACTCCATGGTAACATTCAGTCCTGAGTCTGACTCCCCAAAATAGAAACCAATGATTCGTACAGATGGCTTTGGCTCTTACTTCGGGTCTTTGATAAGGAGCCGTGCAATGAAGTCTTTGGCCAGAGAGCTGGTATTGCTGAAATACTCCTCATCGAATTCGTAGTCCACTGCCGACACATTGGCCAGAGTTTCTTGCTTGTTCTCGCCCAGAAATGGAGAAGCGCCACTTAATCTACAAGACAAAAATCACCTGTAATTCATTGTTCAACCCAGATTTTCAAAAATACATCCATCAACAGGACAATCACTCATCCCTTGTCTAATTAATTTTCAGTCAACGGACTGCTAGAAAGCAAAGGCATTAGTGCTTTAAGTTGGACAAGAGCATTCTGTTTAGCAGAGACACAAAAAGTATTACTGGTGTCTCTTAGCAGTGCCAAACCATAAGCAGAGAATTAGAAGGAAGGAATGAGAAGCAAGCAGCTAGTCTCAAGGCCACATAGATCTTTCAGGAATCTGATATGGGGAGGAATTTAAAGCATGTGGGTAATTTAGCAGGGTCAGCCTTTCACATTACAGGCATCTGAAAGATTCTGGGTCTCTGCTGCTAATTAAAGGGCTAAACTGGACAAATACAGGTAGGTCTTTAGGTCAAGTCAATGTCATTTTGGTGCCTTATGGCAAACTGTAACTTAATGGATACATTTTAATCACAGCTGTGCTGGAGAAAACAACCAATTAAAGGGATTCCCAATGGGTTAAGTCAGTAAACTTAGGAGAGTATAAAAGTGATGAAAGAAAAAAGGTGTGGATGCAAACAGAGGTGGGAATGATAACAGCCTGATGTGTCGCTCTATTTTTAGCGTGTCAGTGACAGCAGTGTGGGATGGGAGGAGAGCGGCTGAGAGATAGAGAAAGAAATCTCGCCATGTTTGAACTATTCTGGAATTGAACTCCGCCTGGGTAGGCAGAAAAAGGAAGGATGGGGATGTCAGGTGAACCAGACCAAACAAAGGTTGAGAGAAACAGAAGGTGGCATGACAACAGGAATAGCAAAGGCAGAACAAGAAGAAGAAAGAGAAATAAATGAGAAACCCCTTTCACACGCTACAGGTAGCCGAGAGAATGTCCTTTGTTCAAACAGCCTTATCAATATTGTTTGTGTTAGAGGTGGAGGGGAATGAAGTTCCTGCCGCCACTGGTCCTTATCTCCAGCTGCAGTCAGTTTCCACTGTTTTCATTAAGTCAGACACAGAAAACACACCAAAGTGATGCTGCATTTTATTGTATGGTATACTACTTTTTATTACCAGACACTTCTACATTCCACACACAATATATATATCTGTTTCGAGTTTAAGGTTCCAATTATATTAAGGGCTAGGTCGGATGATCGGTCAGTCTTAACGTTTGATCAGGTGTTTAATTCTGCCTCTTTTCCGTAAAAATGTAACCCTCTCCCAAACGTGCCACTCAAATGTGCCTAGGGAAAAGAATAAAACAAAAGCGTATTTCACCAACACCATCATCATACTGAAATACTTACAGTATGTAAGTAATCACACCAACACTCCTGGAAAAAAGAGAGGAAGAGAACTCATTAACTAATAGGATGATTAAGTATAAATAATCTGAGCTCATTTCATTGTAGAGAGTTTTCTTACCACATGTCTGCCTCAAGGCCCAGCGGCTCATAGTTTACCACTTCTGGAGCTGCAAAAAAGGAGAGATATTTTAAACCAAAACGTCTGAAACTTAGAAAAAACATGTCTGGAACACTCAATGGTGAAAGGGGGTGGGGGGCTTCTGTTATTCACACTGAAATATTAGAGCTGTGAAATGAGTCATTTGTTAAGAAAGTGGGGAAATCTCAGTTTCTGATGTGTGAATGATAAAAACGGACACTCAGAATATGGTGTCTATGAGCTGATTCGAAATAAAAAGGAAGTCTTGCTGTGAGCCTCATCATAATTAGGATAAGCTTTTAAGCTCTAACCAGAGTACTGAGCAGGGGGCTAAAACTTATTTCTCAACTTAATCTCTATGCCTCCCAGACTTAGCATATGGTAGATTACTATGGACAAGAATTTTAACAGTTTACCTCATGATGTACAAAACTGTTTTTATTTCCTTTTATGCAACCTTATCTTAAGTCAATATTACCTTCAGAGTCCCGTCGACATTCTTCAAGAAATGTTAACTGAATCTACAGCCAGCGCTATTGTCAGAGCTGCTGATATGGAAAATTAATCAACACCTTCTGACCAACCATAATCAGAAATTCAGCAGCGCTGTGGTAAAGAGTGAAGGGAACTACATATTTGGACATTTTTTTGTTACTTAATAAACTTAATAAACTTCCAGTGCATATATTCACTTATGGAATACTTATGTATGATAAAACAAGTATAATATTCATGTTTCAGCTAATACACATATTTAACCTTCACCTATATGCGACTGGATGTGCATGTAAAAACAGAAGTGTCCGAATACTTATTTCCCCTCATTGTAAAGAGTTTTATCCAACTTTCAGTCACAGGAGCAATACAATAAGAAAAACAGTTCTAGTTAAATGCAATTTGCCTGAGGTTTTGTTTCGTCCATTTTCATGTGCAATTAGGTTGAAACTGAGGAAATTTCAAGTAATATTTTGAACAGCACTGACTAAATTGGTAACACATAACCAGAAATTCATCCCTCTGAAAAAAGAAACCACCTATAATGGCATTAATTATACAGATTGGAAGCTTCGTTTACGCATGCCTTTGGTTTCAGCGTAAGAAAGCATTCTATAAAAATACATTTTGCATAATTGCTTACTGATCGCCCCAACAGCTGCCCTTAGACTGTTAAACACGCTTCGCATAAATGGGTTTTCTGTTCCTTTCAGAGATGTCTTTTTCAACTTTAATGACAAACACCATTTGCGATGAATGTATGTCTACCCAAGGTTTTCAGACTCTGGTAAACATAAAATACTTCCATTTTGAATTTTATTCTAATATAATAATTTTTTTAAATCAAAAATTAAATTATCAGCAACAGCTTGCATAACGTCTTGGATTTTCATACCTGTGCATTCACACATGCAGTCTTATCTGATGCCTTCTGCTTTTAGAAAACGTAATATAGAATATATCAAACAGATATTACTTTTAAACCTGGAGCTTAAGGTGTGAACAGTGAAAAGTTTGAAAAAGAAATTAGAAATATTATATGAATTTCAGAAAATATCATAAACCATACAGGGGGAAAACGAAATTACTTTCGTACGTAAGTATATATATCCGTTTTATATATCTCATTATATTGTATCTGTGCTTTGGCTTGTTGTCTTAATGGCCATGTTACGATGGTACATCAGGCAGAGATGTCACTCTTCAGTGGCCTTCGGTTAATCTGGGGAAGATAATTGTCTCTCTATTAGCTCTGCTGTCTCATCACACCCGGCGGCTATGCTGGCTGCCATTCAAGCAAAGCTGGGTGACGTGCCAGAGAAACAGAATAGGGGGAGGGTGGGGCTACAGCTACAGCTCACAAACCAAACAGAGTTGACTCATGGGTAGAACAAGACATTTATGTGGTTTGGAGCAGACTGTATTGAGTGTGAGACGAGGCCTGACTCAAAGCCTGAGTTAATTTCCAAAACATGGCCAATGCGTCCTCTTTTGAACCTCAGCGATGTTCCAGGACATCAGGATCTGATCCACTTTAATTCTCTGTAGTTATGTCAGACTGTTGGTTCAGATTACGATAGAAGGGAGTGGAGGGAATATGGGACAGAATGGGAATTGCAACTCTACTCAATTACTCAAAAGACTAACCAACAAACTCTGGTGTGCCAAAGATGTTCTTAAAATCGTTGCTAAAATCGATCTTGTGTGCCAGGCCGAAGTCGATGAGCTTAATGCGTGGGTGAGGCACACTTCTATTCAGAAGCATGATGTTTTCTGGCTGTGGAGAGAAAGAAAAAACAAAGAAAGCTCAAGTAATTCAAATGACAAAGTGATCAGCGCAACTCTTGTGCAAAGAGGAGTGGAAAAGCCAAAATCCAGTGAGCAAGGGACAGAGGAAAAAAAAAAAAACATAAAAAGTGAAAGTGTGTGCAAGACAAAGGATCAGGAAATATGCCATAACACATGGAAATCAAATGCAAATCTACAGAAGCTTTCTCTAGAAAGTAGAGTACGTTCTCTCTGGACATTCCATGAGAATTAAACTTCCTCCTCTTGGAATACACTATTCACAGCCTAATCTCCTAAAAGCTCTACTGACTTAAAAATATCAAACTGACACGTTAAGAAATTCTTACAGAATTCAGGCAGCTCTTATTAGACAGGCAATAACAGCATGGTGGGTTAGGAGTAGTGTGTATCAGTTACATGCAAATCAGAAGACGTGTCCACTTTTTCTACTACTTTGTAGTGAACATTTTGTGTTGCTTAATGTGTTAGCTTTTTTTTTTTAGCTCAAAAGAGGTTTGGTTTAATTTGTCACACGATTAAGGATTTCATGACAATTACTAAGTGAAGTGAATGCAACCATGTGGAAAAAACCCCCAAAAAACTTCACGGATCATTACACATTCCTTAGACTCTGCAACCCTACTACACTAACGCCAACCAAACAAAATCATCAGGTGTAAAACAACTATGGCTGATCCATGGTTGGGTGGGAATTAAATCCGCCGCAGCTCAAACTAGCACCATACCTTCAGGTCAAAGTGAGCAATATGCTTGGAGTGCAGGTAGTTGACGCCGTCCAGGATCTGTTTGAGAAACTCGGTGGCCTCCTCCTCGCTGAGAGACTCCTTCTCAGCCAAGAAGTCGAAGAGCTCTCCACCTGCCACACTGAGAACACAGGGAAAACACTTGTCAAAGGAGTACTCCAGTTCACAGGAGCCAGCTCTCAAATAACCTGTCTAAGGCAAGAGAAATTTAAGAATGTTATATGTAAAAAACAGAGAAAGTTCAGGATGGGATTTAGGAATCAACAGTCTGAGCTGCCAAGCAGCATGGAACATGCCCAAGACTGTAATCTGACAACTGGTTGAAGGCTAAACATCCTAAGCAGAACAAACTAGGCCTACAACAATGAACATTTTGACTTTGATTTGATTACTCAATTCTTCTATTTAAAAAAGTACTAAACATGCCAAAAGATCCATATTTCTTCTGAGCATTTCTATCAACTAATTCTTAACTAGAATTAATTAAATACCAACTCACTAGCTACAACACTGTATTACTGACAAAAACTAATAAAAGATCATGGTTTCTATACTTTTTTTTTTCTAGCTGTCCTGCACATTTTTGTGGAACTACACATCAGTGTGACAATAACAAATTAAAGAACAATATCCACTGGTTGTCTTGCTAACGGAAAAATTCGAAAGCTTGATTCGTTTTATTCGCCGTGTTTGCACGAGACAAATCATCTTTGTTGTGATGAATCAACTCTAAAAAGGTTTGAGGTTGACTCCCTGGAACCATGGAATCAACTCCCAGCAGGATGTAAACCAAAAGCAGGATGGTGACTTGACTTGACATACAACATATTATAAATATAAGTTGTGTATGTTAAGAAAATGAATCACCGCCATCTTTATGAATGCTAATGGCATGCAGGAAATAGTGGAATTACTTACAAGCTAAATGGTTCAAACAGACTGAAGCTACTTGTGGCAACACTAGTTCCCATCAATGAGTACTGCACATTAATGCAGGACGTTCATATGAATAAAACATTCAAAATCGAAATAAATGAAATGTAGTGTAAACCTGGCTTAACCATTGGCTTATGACAGGACATTTTTTTTAAATCAAATTAGCACAAGAGAATGCTTTCTAACAGGGTAGGAGAGATTGATAAATATGACCAAGCTGAGATACAGTTGGACAGCCTTAATAAGGAGAATGCTAAGAAGTTAATAAGCACGGTTCTACATGGGAACATTGCGCTTTCAGTTTCTCACATTAGCACAAATGAATAAATACAATCTGAATTATTCCTCACATCAAAACACAAGTTACATTATGAGGCCAACATAGAATGTCCCCATGCATTGGAGCACTTTGGTTGTACTTTCTATCTGTTGTTTGTTTTGTATTCAGCCTTTTCCCATCAAATGTGCTTTAAAATTAAATGAAGTGACATAGTGTGCGCCACAGCCTGAAAAAAATCGATAGACCAAATAGACCAAAAAAAAAATCGATAATAAAATTTGTTGCCAATTTTAAATTTTGTCGATTAATTGCTGCAGCCTTACTCCAAACTCCAGCAAGATGCACAAGATGCATCACCCTCCTGAACAATGGATTAAACCTTGGACTTGCGCCAATGGTGAATCACCACTGAAAAGCCATTTTAGTCTAGGTTTAACATAGATTAATGTCTATAATATAATCTACATGAAATTTTATGAAACAAAAGGCATCAGATAAGACGGTGTCTGCGAACACACAGGTTTAAAAGTCAAAACGTTGGCCAAGCTGTAATCACACGAATACCGACTCTCGACTGTCCTAGACCCACACAAATAAATCCTTCTCCTTCGTCACCTCGTCGACACGTCACCACACTATGATAATTTGGGCTGCTCATGGTGAGGTCCAGCTGGAGCAGCCACCAGTCACTCTGCTACAAAAACAATTGCCCCAGATAGGTTTCTGTTCTCCCTTTCAGCAGAAAATGTCAATCCTCAAAAAACTGACAACTTCACTTCACTAGAAATGGGTGGCAGTGTTGTGTAAGCATTATAACAGGCAGTTTCAGGTTCTAGGCTGCAACAGTTCAGTCATGCCCTTTCTCCAGGGTTGTGGGTGAGAAGAAAGGTAGCATTGCTAAGGGACTGTATGTAAAATACGAGCTCGGAGAATACAGTACTTCACAGCACTGGTTAGAAAACAGGAAAGCGGGATCAATTTATAACTGAAAACCGGTTCAACTTTAAAAAAATGCACACACAATTAACACAGTAAGGCTCTTTTAAATGATTTTGTGTGTTTTCATGTCAGTTGCATTACAATGTTACAGTTCAACATTCCAATAGACGTGAATGAGGAAACGTCAGAACATAATTACCATCCTGTCAAAAAGCTCTATACTAAAAGAAGTTAACTCAGGTACAGGTAAAGTTCCTAAACTCATTTGAAGGGCAAGGTTTCAAATGCTATTGTAAAGCAGAGACAGTCCTGTGCAATCACACACATAAGTGCCTTAAGACATTTACTCGAAATTCCTGAGATGATTAGATTTGCGTGTTTAAAACAAGTCTGGAAAAAAATAAACAAATAAATTCCAGAGAGATTTCAAAAAGTTGCAATAACACTAATTGCCTTTGTAGTTACCTACGCATGGTGATAAATAAAACAAACAATCAGCTATAAAGTGTAAAGTGCATTCATGTCACAAGTGATTTACATTTTGTGACCCCTCATAAAACCGAACAAAAGAAAAAAAAAAAAGCTGTTGTTTGAAAACAACAAAAATGATGACTAAGAAAGAAAGAACGCCTCCTGAGTGAAGTGTGCGTTAAATTTTCCAGTAATGCAGCTCAGCCACTGCAGTGCATCAGCTACCACAAACAAACACTAACTCTTTCTCCTGTTATATGGCAGCATTTCTTCAGTCACAATTGAATGGCTTTCTTTCAAGTCATTAATATGCAAAGGCAGAGTTTCATTAAATTCATTACAATTTTCATATTTTTAAATATGTACATAAAATCGCAGTAACTCGTGCCAATTATAGGGTTTGAAGTTGATCAGTTCGGATTGACACTATAAGCCACCTTATATGTACATTTACACAAACTCAGAAGCTTTCGTAGTGTATGAGCGCCGTTTAGAACAAACTGGAATTTCCCTGAATGCCACATTTTTTGAGTAAATACTCATGTGAACAATTCACAAATAAATGTGTTTGTATCCATTGTGTTTTTGTGGTTAAATTGTGTTTGTATGTTTAAAAAAGAGGCCCATTATCAACATTGGTTGGAGATTAGGATACTATAGGGTACTCTTTCAGCACAAAACCTCTTCAGTCAGCTGTCATAACACACTGACCTATAAAAGGCTGTGCAAATAAAAGCTTAGCATGTAAACAAAGGCATACACACACTGAGGAGTTCCCAGAGTGCATCGTCACAGCGTTTACTACAATTAATCCTTCTTTTTTTAGCAGTCAAACATAATTGAACTGCATTCATCTTTGTGGAGTGATCTAGCCTAAAAGCAACAGACATTAAAGAGTGTTTTTCTATTCGTGATATGCTGCTACAAGATTGTACAATCGATTGCACAAACAGGCCAGGCCGGTTCTGCACTTGAGGAACTGGCTCTTCAGGAGCCACGTGACGTGTTTGCCTTAAGGTCAATGTAACGGACTGATTGCAATAGGGGTTTGCTTACTGGAATGACTGTGCTCTAGCTGAGTAGCTAAAGTGTACATATTTCTGACAGCTGCACTAGAGACCTTTTTTCTTTTAAAGAATAAAAACATCTGGTGCGGAGAGACAATACAACATCTGGGGTAAAAAGAAAAGAAAACACCTAAGGACTAACAGCCTAATTATTTCCACTCGTTTTCTTCCTCCTTGAACACAGTCCAGAATCAGACGTCATGCTGCACATGCTCAACTAATTTCCGAGATTTAGACCTATTTGACATTTCCGCACGTTAAATACCAATAGCCTGTAAATTCATTTACAAATCTTGTTTCTGTCTGCGTTCTGAAAGGCAAAATGTCCTATACTCACAGCTCAAGGATGAGAATGACCTCATTCTTGTTCTCAAACACATCGTGCAGAGTGATGACATTGGGATGCTGGATTTGCTTCAGGATGCTCACTTCCCTCTCAATGTCCTCCTTGGACACCCCACGCCGACTCGATTTGCTCCGGCGCTTCTTGATGAACTTCGCCGCATACTCGTATCCTGTGCTCTTCTTGCGACATTTCCTCACCACGGCAAACTGACCACTGGAGAAGAACAACAGATCTGTGGTTAAGTCAATGCACTGGTCCCAAAAAAAAGCCTTCATCATGATTAAAGCACAGCGATCTTATGTCTTATTAATACATCATTATAGTTTGTTATAGAGGTATCACCATGATCACCATGATTATGTGTAACACCACAAGGGCAGGGTTGAGAATGTGAAATACAGAATCTCTCCTGTTGGGAAGGTGCTTTTTATATCTTGCAACTTTGAGCCATGTTCTCAGTCTGCAGAACTTCACAGTCCTATTCTACCACATTTACAGCTCCTCTCAGTCACGATGCAGGCTGTGAACAATTTCCAAGATGTAGTGCCACTGCCAGAAGCTCACAGTAACCCAAGTCGAGAAGACATGGTGTAAAAACCAGGCATGCTGCTAATCTCAGCTCAACTGGTAGAACAGGACACAATTCTTGTGTTTCACTGGTTGACTCAGGACCTTAATTTAATACATGAATAACTAATAACTAACTATAATAATCTATGACCTATTATGTATTTTCTATCCATATGCTCTGTGCAGTATATATTTGTTGAACAGCTGTGGCATAGACACCAAATATGAACTTTTTGCGGAAGTAACACTTTGCCTTGGGAACGGGAACATTTTCGAACAATGTAGGGAAGGAAGATAGTCCTTTCATTGCGGCTTTCTCATGTTAATGACCTCCATTCAACTGGGCTCCACCTTTTGTCACCCTAGTACCAGAAAGACCCGCAGCAGATAGAGACAGCACATTTGCATTTTTATCTTGGCCTTAGGACGTTATGACAAAGCACAGACTCATACAAATCATTGTTTATGAAAGAAACCACAAAGATTTGCTACACAGAATCTGGGGATGTTTGTCTCATCTGACTGGAATGCCTGAATTCAAAATGCTAGTCACAGGTAGAGCTCCTTCACAACTAATTAAAAGACGTTGTCATCGAGACTGTTCCATTTAGTGTCCGAGTAATTACACTAGTAAGATTGACGTTATCATTTCTATAGTAAAGGCTAATTCACAGGGACTTGCAAGTCTCCACATAATCCAAGTTACTGATGATCAATGTATTAAAAACACATTTAACAAAGAAAACTGTAACTGTTTATGTACACTACATGGCCAAAAGTTTGTGGACACCTGCCCATCACACCCATACCTTCAACGTTGGACACACAATTGTATAGGATGTCTTGGCATACTGTAGCATTGCAGTTTCTCTACACTGGAACTAAGGGGCCCAAAGCTGTCACGGCATGACAATGCCCCTGTGCACAACGCAGGCTCCAAATTTGGTGTAGAAGAACTCAAGTGACCTGCACAGAGCCTTGACCGCAACCCCACTGAACACCTTCGGGATGAACTGGAACACCGACTGCACCTCAGGCGTCCTCACCCAGCACCAGTGCCCGACCTCACTAATGCTCTAGTGGCTGAATGAGCACAAATCCCCACAGCCACGCTAAAAAAAAACTAGTGTTAAGCCTTCCTAGATGAGTGGAGGCTATTATAACAGCACAGGGTGGACTAAATGTGGAATGGGATGTTCAACAAGCACATACAGCTGTGATGGCCAAGTGTCCACTAACTTTTGGCCATATATTGTATGAGATTTATTTTATTCATTTCATTTATTTAACATTTACGGAAAGAGTCTCCAGCGTCATGGTCAGTAGCAGTCAGATGTAAAGCTGTTCCTTCATGGGAAAAACTTCAGGACAGAGGAGTCAAGTGGCTTTTATTGTCATTTCAACTATATATAGCTGAAGCAGTACACAGTGAAATGAGACAACGTTTCTCCAGAACCTTGGTGCTACATAAAAAACAGTCACCTCACACAACATAGAGTTACAGAACACAGAGCTGAGGACTAGACTAAGTTGTCCTAGCCACATAAAGTGCGTCGTGTGCAACCTAGTGCAAACAGTGCAAACAGTGCAAAACAAAACAGTGCAGAACAGACAACACGACAAGTACACAAACACAAGTTTCTTTGTAAAAAGCTGCATCTTTCGGTCTTATTAACTTCAAGAGAAAGGAAGGGAATGACCGTTTATAGCTGCTATAATGTGACTGGTAACAGAAAACAACCCGTTTCCCAGATTTATCTGAGCCATGTTTTAGACACGTACTGTAAAACGACACCAACAGTGTTAATGCCATTAGAAAGGAGTTTCCTAAATTGCTCCAGTCCAAAAATCTAGCCTTGCTGAGCAGCTGCATTTGAATGCAAGTAAATAGGAAGGTGTTAGCTTGCTCTCTGGAGCAGTAGGAAACTTGGCATTGTTTAACGAGACCGCAGAGTTTAGCGTGCGATCTGGTACAAACAGAAACCTCATTTATTATTTACAGCTCTGTTCTGTCATTCATCATTTAACAGTGATGCATCAAAACTATCATTAATATGCAAGGTATTTATGAATAAGAATGTAATTAAAACATTATTTGATACAACAGTGGAAAGAACGCGAGTTAAAAACTCAGCCCATGACTGGAAATGCAATTTAGTGTCGTAAGCAATCATTTTGGTCTGCCTTGGTCATGGTTTGAAGAGGATAATGCTATGAATCTATTGGCTAGGTTTTGAGGCATGGATACTGGCAGACAGATTTCAGCCCTCAAACAAGTTTATGAGCAGAGACATGAAAGAAAGTAACCAATTTCACTTCATTTTTTTTTTAACAATGTAGGTTAAATACATGATTAAAGCAATGAATTTTGATTGCGTGGAGTGATGTCCTACAGAGAAGTCTGTATAATTTGTATTCTACTGCTGGATTTCTTTTACTAAATCATTAAAAACAATACACCCTTGAGCTTTTCTTGTACTTACTGAATAGCCTGATGTACTGGAAATTATGAATTAGAGTATTTGATTAAATAACATTTAGAATAAATAAAATAATTTGAGAGTTATAGGACTGTTTTATACTGTTTTATCATGACCAAGAGTTCAATAATGGTAACTGGTACACAGATAGAAGACATACAGTGGGTATAGAAAAGAATCACCCCCCTTCAAAATAATCACAATTCGTTGCTTTGCAGCCTGAAATGAAGACAGGCACAATTTTTGTTTTATCCAGCTGTATTTACTCAGTGCAACTTATAACATCCAAGTGAAAGATATAACAGCAACAGGT
>CM074968.1:9915992-9935241 GCA_037577455.1 Pangasius macronema | reverse complement strand
GCAACTTTGAAGCAGTTGCAGGAATTTATGACAAACAGTGGTCATTGTGTGCATGTGACAACAATATCACAAATTCTCCACAAGTGAGGCTTGTCAGGATAGAAGGAAAAATGGATGGGGCAAAATACTATCAAATTCTTGAGGAAAACCTGCTGTCCTCTGACAAAGTTGTCAATGGGAAGAAGGTTCACCTTCCAACATGACAATGACCCAAAGCACACAGCAAAATTGACCACACAGTAGTTGAAGGAGAAAAGGTGAATGTCCTTGCATGGCCTAGTCAGAGCCCAGACTTAAACCCCATTGAAAATCTGCGGAATGACTAGAAGACTGCAGTCCACAAACGGTCACCATCAAATCTAACTGAACTTGAGCAGTTCTGCAAAGAAGAGTGGGCAAACATTGCAAAGTCCAGATGTGCAAATTTGGTAGAGATGTATCCCAACAGACTAAAGGCTGTAATTAAAGCAAAAGGTGGTTCAAAAAAATACTGACACAAGGGTGTGAGCCTTTATCCAACTCAGTGATTGTTTTTTGTTTTTTTTTTTTCTCTGACCTGTTGCTATTATATCTTTCACTTGGATGTTTTAAGTTACACTGAGTAAATACAGCTGGATAAAACAAAAATCGTGTCCGACTTCATTTCAGGCTGCAAAGCAACAAAATATGATTATTTTAAAGGAGGGTGATTCTTTTCTATACCCACTGTAGATTTGTCCATTTAAGTTGCAAGGTTATTGCTTAATAATTGCATGAAGGGGGAAAAAAAACACACACACAGCTATCCCTCATGACCTTCCCAGCTTGGCTTTTGGCAGGAGGACACGGCTGAATGCTTTTGTCAGTGACACCCTTAAATGAGAGGATCACGGCTTCCTCAGCCATGCCGGTTTCCATGGTAGTAGTAACATGGAAGGAAAAAAGGAGGGATTGCTTCCTCAGTCCACTTCATACAGCAAATTGCTGCCAACCCCTGCTGTACACAGTGAATTGCAAACTAGCTTCACCAGCGGCCCAGCAACCACCTGACAAAGAAGACGATGTTGTCTTCCCCTCATGCGAATCGGTCCGTTAGGGAAGCAGTGCCCTCTTGACAGCCATCCAGGTCTGATCTGAAAAGGAGATGGGCCAAACCTATCAAGACGTCAGTGTGACAAGGCTCTTGTGCTACTAAAATTTGGAGCTCCATGGTGATGAAGAGCCTCGTTAAACACTACGGATGTTCAAAGGCCTTGCCTGATGAAAGTGCTCTCCAGAGTGGGCACTATGGAAGTCCTGTACAAATCTAAAGCGCATTATCAAGCTGAGACGAAGACTGGTACCCATTTACCTTCAATGGGTCTCCTGGTGTTAAACATAGCCTTGTCCCTGCTGCTCCAAAACTATTCCTATGTTATTATTCAAAGCCTAGTCTATATAACAAATGTAATGAGCACAGGTGAAAACCACTGCGTACTAATGTAAGTTTTATATCCTATAATGTTTTATAAGCCTTTATGTAACAGAGAGCTTCATTTGAACATATAAATTGAGCACATTTTCGGCATCTTATGACCAGGAAACACCAATACTGAAGTGAGAGCCTCTGCAAATTATAAAAGCTTTGTGCCATGTAATCAAAAGGAAGTTCATCCTAAAGTTGTGTAATTCTGCAGCATAGATTATAGCATTAATGCACTAGTATCAAAGGCCAAAGTTCAAGTACTTTTACTTCAAGTACGAGTACTTTGATACCAATATTGAAATTATAAGTTGATCAAAACTAACTAACTAACTAACTACATAAATTGTACATACTCTAAATTCAGACTGTTAGTGTTAAATTAAAAGTTCCTACTTTTTTATGAACACAAAGCTCTTCATTAGATAACTAAACAAGTAACTAACTAAAGAATTTCAAACCGTGCTGACTGTTTATCAGCACACAAGAAGGAAGTTGCTGTTATCTAAGCATTAATGTCAAGTTCTCCAAAACACATGCAGTATAATGTTAGTTATAGCAGTTATAGTTATAAAATCCTGCATAAGCCCAAAACACACCAGTGATGAGCTAAATCTAGCAGCCAGTTGGGTAAAAGAACAGTATTCTATACACTATTTTGTCATTTTTCATCTGTACTATGGAAATAACCAATTACCCACTGCCTGTAATGACTGTATGGGCTCTGAAAAAGCTACTTAGCACAGTGCGTAGTGCTTTTTGATTAAATGGTAAGTGAACGGGGTATGGGTCATTAATGTAATTCACTGTGTGGACAACTTTATAAACAGCTTTGATGGAAAAAAGTAATAACTAACAATAATATCAGGTGATATTTAATGACCAGTAAGTGTACTTCATTACTTTACTGTTTTATTAGCTGTAAAAGGACAAGTGTATGAAATACTGCATTATTACGATAATGGTGCAGCAAGTGAAAGGAGACACTAACACGAAGTACAGTGTACATGCAATGTCCCAGTGTTTTGAGTGTTTAACACCTTCCTGTTTTAAACCCCAATCCTTCAAAGTTAGGATAAGTAAAAATACGATGATTGATTTGTGATGGCAATCTCAAAGAAGCAAATACAGTGTCATGAGATTCATAAACGAAAAACAGTTAAGTATATGCCTGAATTTTTCGGGCCTGAAACTTGTTTTCTTTCTCCATGCACTAGCTGCTGAAGCCACTGTGCACGTCTCACCCATGCCTCGTTCAATTTTAACTTTCAACTTTGTGTCAGTTGAGGACAAGCTCCAATACATTTGTGTTAGATCTTAGCTAGAACATTCATCAATGAAAGATCACTATGAAAAATCTGAAAACATTCTCTGATCACAAAACCAGCTTCTGAAAGGCATGTTTGAAAAAAGGACTGAACCTAAGATTTGAAAACCTCTAGTTTTGGCTAGTTAATGTAACTGTGACGAAGTGAAAAAAGTGTTGAGTAATACTACGGAGAAAGCAGAACAGTACAATAACAACAACACGCATAGATGTTGTTAGGGATGACTAACTGGCAGGGGTTCAAATGAAAGTGGTTCCCTGCGGAGGAATCGTAGCCTAGGCTGTCCTTGGAAAGAATCTGAGAGAGCGGGAGAGTTATGGTTGATAACATCCTTCTGGTCTGGTAAGAAGAAAAGCTTTTCCGACACAAAAGAGTTAACTGACACACATTCTTCCAACATACACAAGCAGAAAATCCCTCTTGCTAATGATACCCGTGGGATCCTCTGAAGAGGACACATTGAATTAAACTCAATTGGGCAAAACATCCAACTACATTTAATGATTTAATTAGCATTTAAGCAAATAATTTCCTTTATTCTGCCTTTACTCGTGGACTCGAGAACATGGGAGACCCAGACAAAGATATTAACTACCACAGAACTGTGTTGTCCTTTGTTACGTTTTTGGGATGGGGCTTCCAACTTTTGCCCACTTTGTCTGAAAGGGAAACTTGAGCTGGACCATGGGGGAGGGCTGGAAGCAGGGACGTCAACACCCTTTTCTCCTTTGCGGTGTTGTTTTCTGTGCACTTTTAGGTAGGCTACTTGAGATGCTCCTCAAGCACAGTGAACTATGACAGATTTGCATTAAACAGCAGTGGGTGGAGTTTGTTTGTTTGGATCCCATGCTACAGTAGCTAAGCTATTTAGATATGTATTATCTGAAGTAGCATTTATTATATACCGGGAAACTGTAACTAGTCACACTCTCGAAGTACTAGTACCAGAGATTATCTAGGACATACCGTAATGCCGTTAATGGTTGCCATAAAGGATGCTCCATCGGAGACCATACTAGTAGTAAGATGGTCTATAGCATGACTTATTAATGTCAAGCCATGCTTTACCATCGCTGTACATGCTTAAGCTGCATGTCCAACAATCCTTAAACTTCAAGCCCAGTCCATCTTGAACAGATAAGATTAGAAATTTACCGCCATGAAGGAAAGACACGCTGAATGAAAATGTCTCATCTAGTGAAGGAGAAAAGAAAAAAAGAAACAAGGAGCAGATCAAGGAAGGGTGATATTAAAGATGAAAGAACTCTCTGCTTTCCATTTTCCAGGACACTATCAGCTTGCATAACCAACACTGATAGCGAGCAATAATTGGATTTATAGCTGCATGTGTATCATTAGTCTTGCTTTTTCTACGTCTGCAGATATACACAAACATGAGCAGAAAGGGAAGATCTGCCTCAGACCCAGGAAACATCACAGACAGCTTGAAGAAAGCACCAAGTACAATTTAAACAATATTACAATGATAAACACTTCGAAATATTTTTACAGTAAAAAAACAACACCACAGCAGCAAGTTTGAATCTTACATCATGTCTTGCTTTTTATGTGAGTTTATTAATGCATTGTAAAAATGCAACTCTAGGTATCATTCTAAATAAATAACCACGCCCACTCTCCATGAGCAGCTTTCGCCCTATTATGCAAAACAGAAGCATGATGACGACGGGCTCTAAGACAAGATGGGTTCAATGTTAAACGCAAGATTCAGGGTGTGCCGTCTTAGTTAAAAGCGCATGCATTAAGGGTGTAAAATATATCAGTGGATTGGATTGGAAACTGTCCAATCCTATACCGATCCAGCGTTTCAAACCAGCATCAGCCCCAAAACTGATAACTGGTCAATCCATAGTTGGGGTGGGTGATATGTCAACAATATCATTGCAAAACTTGAAGACATCTTTATGATACCAAATATGTATACTGATATATTTTGGTTGCAGTTTTGCTAACAAAGCGCCAAAAAGGATATAGATTCGGAGATGTACTGTACATGTCCACCATTTTCAAAAATGAAAGAATTTCACAACATAAAGGATTGGGAAAAAAAATGAAACAAATGGTCTAAAACTAGTTTCAATATCCAAAAAAACTAGTTTCAATATCCAGTCAGTTACTGTTTACAGTAAGTAACACACGAGTTATAAAAAGTGCCATTGCTTTTTTGTTACTGTATTGTATTATGATAATGATATCGGGATATTTTATTGCCCGCCCTTAATCTGTAGTTGCAATGTAACTGAAGAGATGCATACATGTGTTTAGAAAATCTGATGAATAACTAACTCATGTAGATCTGGAGTTTTTTCCATTGAAGTCTACTTATATGCAAGTTTTGGATCAATTATTGCCAAAAGTTGTCTAATTTTTTTTTTTTTTTTACAGTTTTATCATATTGTCTTGTGATGTGAACATACACAGAGACAGCTGAAAGAGGTAGAGCTGGGTGCCCTGAATACTAATCCAGAGGAGATGCATAATGTCTGAACCAGCTTTGCCCCGGCTTGCCCTTTATACTGGATTTGAATATCATTCTTCCAAACCGCAAGCGTCAACTCGGCCTTGTGCTAGGGCAATTTGTACAGAAACAATAATGAACAGGACTTGGTCAGATGTCACCGTTTGAAGTGAAGTAGAGAAATCATTTTCTCCTCTAGAGCTGGCGGTGTTCCCCTTCCTGTGTTCTCTACCAATTTTCCCCTCATCTCCATAGTGAAGCATTAGTATTCAGAGCATTGCTGCGGATCACCTGAAATGCAGCGCACAGCGCCTTGCAGCATGTCTACCCACAGACTCGTGTGAAGATTGGACATTTATTTCTTCCCAAATGGAAACAACATATCCACTCTTAACACAAAGACAAAGACTATTAAACCTTTATATCATGATGAAATGATTACTAACAAAATTCCCACATGCTGCAGGAGGTAGTATATCATCTCACTTAGGGACTTTTGACTTCATCACCAGATCTTGCACTATAAAAAACCCCAAAAGCAGCTGACACTAGCTGACTCACAGCATTTGTACCATGTTCCTCAGACTCCTGCTTTGGGAAAAGAAAGAAAAAAAAAAAGTCCCATGCTGACCTTAGTTCAGGTCTCAAGGTTTCAGTTGCAGAACACTGGGACTGAAGAACACAAAATAAACATCGCCCTAATCTTTAGCCTCAATCCTGCCATAATCGGAGTCAAAGTATGTGGGATGAACACTTCAAAACATACATTGAATTCTGCACACAATGTCAAGGAGTCATGACCACAAAGGGCAATGATCGGAAAAATGTCACCTGGTCTATTTTCTAATCTTCAGAACAGAAGTTTTGGAAATACCCAAAACAGCCTGTCTGCCACCAACAACCACGCCATGATCCACATCACTGAGATCACATTCCTGCCCATTCTAATGCTTCATGTGAACATTAACTAAAGCTCTTGGGGTATATCGGAAAGATTGTATGTACTGCTCTGCTACACAACTGGCTTGGATTGGATACCTGCATGAATGAGCAGGTGTACAGGTGTTCCTAATACAAGTGCATGTCTAAGAATATACTGCTACAAAGCATGCTACATACTTGGTCTCCATTTCCATAAAACTAATCATCAGTGGTTGTGCTCTGATGGGAATATGTACCTGGTACATAACATGCTTACTCCCAGGTTGTTTGTAGATGGTCTACTTTCCCTGCGAGCATGAGCTGCTTTTGCACTTGGGGCCAAACTTGCGTTACGCGAGCTCAGAAAAGCAACCGTGGGACTAAAGCTTCGGAGATCACAAAGGCTCCCCTTTCACGACGGCTGTAGATAACATATCAAACGGATATGCACTGGGACAAAGGTGTGTAGTAAACCTTCACGACGCATGGAGAAACATATCCATATTCATATTATACACGTACACATTGTTCGGCTAGTTTGAATAGCAGACACTGCGATATTAAAGGCACGTCAGAATCATTGCCAGAGTCAGTCAGGCACCAGATGTATGAACAAAAGAGCTTTTAGATTTTGGGTGTTTTCTTGTAGAGCTATTGTTCAGAGAACCTTGTTACTGCCGTATCCACTGTCCTGTCAGCTTCACAGATTAGAGAATATACACTTCTTCTTGTAAATGATATTACATTTCAGGTCTGTGACTGTAGTCTTTCGATTAAACCCCCACTTGTATAAATCACTTCGCCTGGGTTTTGACCCCTGCGAGCTTCACCACAAAGCTGCTTTTGTGCTGGCCCTTCAATGCCCCGTCATGGTTCCTCGGTGGGGTGCCAGCGTGGTCAACACAACACCAGCCCCCACCAGCCGTCACATCCGAAAAAGCCACTACACACCCAAGCGTCAGGTGATGATTGTGGTTAATAACAACTAGTGCATTAATGTACCTTTTTTCTGCTTCTGAATTCTACATGGACAGGAAACACCTGGGACTGGCGTCCTTTTTCCACAGCATTGTTACCGTTACTCTCTTCGCGTCTCTTGGAGCCATTTTTTGTCCAGCCTGGCACCGTTAATTAAAAGAGAGAGAGAGAGAGAGAGAGAGAGAGAGAGAGAGAGAGAGTTGTGTTTCTACAGCAAGGCTCAGACAAATGATTTCCCCTGCCAAACTACTATCTGTGAGTTTCTCAGGCATTGTACAGAGACAGGGTCTGTCTTGTATTTTCCTCCAATTACACATTGTAAGAAGGAAAAAAAAAAACCTTCGTTGCTTGACTGACAAGTGAATTAACGGCAGGGAGGACGCTCAAATACAACAGAGCAGATGCTTGGCATGATGGGCTGAATGATTTTCAGGCAATCCTTTTTAAATATTACTCAATAATTAAAACAAGAATGAGCAACACTGCAAGCGAATGCACCAACTAAAGGCTACGGGTATACTTATATCCTTTACGGCTAAATTAGCAACGCACGTTATACAGGCGGTGCAGAAAATGGCAGTTGACATTGCCGCATCATCAGACGGCTGAGTGAATTGAGAGAAGTGCGTGTCCACATGGACACAGTGAACAACAGGGATGTTCTAGGATTTTTCTCTTGCATGCAGATCGGCTCACTCAAGACCTCCTGCCTTTTCGCTTATGCCATACTGATGAAATATCACATCATATCATACATCTGATCTGCTAGCATGACATTAAAGAATACGGGAGACGACGGCGGATAAAAATATATTGCACCAGGAATATTCCTGCATATTAGCCAATTTAGAGATTAGCCATGTTGCACCATGGGTTTAGGAGATTTTTTCAGCTTAACTGGCACGTTTTCAACGGAACGCCTAAGAAGCTTTGTGGCATAAAATATTCCAATTACGACAAAAATGCTTATGCTAACATCATTACGCACAAAGCGTGGTGTTTTACGAGCTAACTGAATTGGACTTTTATTTTACCGCACAGATGAATCAAGCAGTACTTGTTAGCTAACTTGATCTCTACTGTACACTGCCTCAGATTTCTCATAACTGATTTACTGATTAACACAAACTTCTCCAAATAATAAATCAAGGTTCTGTAGGAAGCACATTTGAGATTACATAGAAACAGCTGGTGGGCTAGAAACTGTCCATGAAATGACGACCTTATATGAAACAATATTAACCAGCGCTAAATGATTATCTGGGTGATTCCATGATTGGTGTGCCATTTACAAATATGTATAGAAATGAAAGGTATGAGATATTGTGTTGTGTCCTCCACAACAATCTACGTGCATATTTCTGATAAATAACTCAAGAACAATAATAAACCCTCTCTACGACACTTAGAAACAACACTGTTCCAACATGTCCCGGCTCACTATAACTAAACGTTATCTTGATATATAATCGCTGAAATGCTTTAAAGGTCTTTATATTATTGCATTAATGCGTGAATCCATTTAACAGCTCATGCTTGAAACATCCTTTTCCATGAGTCATCCGTTATAGGTTATGAAAATGACTAATTATTATGAAAATTTCAGCTGTACATTCACTCAACCCTGTTACCTGAACACCACACCTATGAAATATTTGGAATATTCGACAAGTCACGTGTTCGACAGGAAGCTGCGTCATCCGAACTCCCTGAAGATGGCTGGGAAAAGAAAATGAAGTTTTTTCACTCTTTCTTTATTTGCAGTGATACTGACTGACAAGGTCACTTTGAAAAGTACAATTTAGGTACTTTATTTGGCTCACAGATTTGCAGTAAATTATTGATTTAAATCTTTAGAATGCTGTTAATGTCCTTGTGCCATTAGCATGGATACTAGTTATCTACCTTTTGTGTTTTTGCTAATTCAATGCTTAAAAAAACCCAACCCTGTTACTTTCAAGCCTGTTACTCATTTAAGAGCAAACTGGGTGAAAACATATCTGAATGGTAATGGCAGTCTGCATCTACACAACATTTATACATTTATTTATAATGTTTTTATAGCACTTGGACCCAAGTTACACACTGCAGACAATGTAATTTTTAAACGTTTTTCCTGGAAGATATTACTTTGATATTACTCTAAGAGTGGAAAAGGCAAAGAACCATCAGTTTTTTTTATTATCATTATTAAAATTTCTTTTAAAAAGCAGCCCAGTTTTCACTTTGGAGGCACATGTCTCCAAAAGTTCTTGCACCGAGTTCTTGCACTGCTTTTCTTTTTCACTCAATGCGCATAACAGTAAAATGGTAAAACGATTGTCTCGGTCAGATTCAGCAGAAGGATTCTGACAGCCGGGAGATTGCAGGCTCGTGGCCCAGCTTTCTCCATTCCCCCTGAGAGCTGCAAACTAATCTGATCTCTCATTCAGCAATTAGGTTTTTCCTCCAATAGTGATTCAGTTAAAGCTGGGCCTCCTGATTTGGAGGAGACCAATTTACTTTAAGGTCCCATTAATTTTCATTTCAGCAGTCTTAACTAGCCTTAAAACCTTTATCCTTTAAAATTTACAGATCAAACTTTCCACTCAACACTCAATCTTTCCATAAAGCAATTTGGTAAGGGACTTTTAGGCTTAATATGACGAGGAACTATGAGGAGTATTCTAAAGAAAGAGGCCCAAGCAGGGTAACAATCCAGTGAACTCTTGCACATGAAGTTTAGATTTAAAAGCAGCAAACACATTTTGCTGGAATGGACGCAAGTCTATTGGAAACAACTGGCAAATTGACAGTTTTTCTAGTTTGATTGATCATTTGTATTATTCAGTATCTCCTGCCTATGGCCTGTTACATCATTAAGTACCATTTTGACCAGTTTCACTAACCGGGGAAACTGATACATTTTATCAAATGACCACAGCACAGACGTCCATACACCCATCATCAGATATCATTATCCAATATATATCTCCAAGAACAGTCTTAGGCTAGTGCTAATCTACATGTCTTACACTAACTATCCAATTGGACCAATATCTGCTATATTAACTCCATGCAGATTCTCATAACTCATGCCTTCACATTTAACTACTCTGAGGCTAACAATCCAGCAGTTTCATTAGGCCATTTCTTTCCAGCCAGTGTAAACACTCCACTCCATAAGCCTACCAAAAAAACAAAACAAAAACTGGAACCCTGTCCACCAGACCAATCTAGGGTCTTGGTCCTCTTCCTACCACGTGAACCATGGTTCCATACACTGCTGGTGGAAACATTCTTACGATGGCCATGCACTCCAGTTACAGGAAATGTACAGAAGAAAGAGTTTATTGGATAGTTCATAGTCCCAGATTTATAAAGGGGTACTATTCGGAACATTTTGTGCAACTGAAACCCTGTTGCTGCAAGGTTCTGTATATTACCTTTTAAAAGGTTCCCACAGAAGGACAAACTGAAGATTACTTTAAGATTCTAGATAGAACCTTATTTTCTAAGAGTTTAGAAAAATCAGTTCTGTCTGTGACTTCAATATCTCAAGCCATGAAGTATTGATTCTTAATAAGTTCAAATCAGATAAGAGTTCTTTCTTTATATTAACTTTCAGCTTTTAAGCAAGATTAAGCCTTTGTGGGAAGCTTCGAGTCTGGATCAATGCTCACTCTGCGTTCATTTGGATGTGCTTTGTGCTCCGTGCTAAGTTATATTTGACGTGTCTGGTTTTGACCCTACCCATATTTGGCTTCGTTATTGCTCTGTCACTCACATGGTTTTTGTAAACATGTCTATGTAAACATTTAACCTGTAAAACATTTCCATACATTTCCATGTTTTGTTGTATTTCAGTGGTTCTAAGGTAAGCTAACTGTCTCTCTGTTTGGTTTTTGTTTTAGTAGTTAAAGTAGCTTGTACCATAAATAGCATTTGGTTTTGGTTATTCTTTTGATGTTAGTCTGCCTTGAAGCTTGTCCTGGTGTCTTCCTTTTCTATGTATCGGAATCTCTTAACGTATTCTTTGATACTGAACCTCTTTCTCATGTTTGCCTTATTCCTCAACCTTACCTATGCCCCAAATAATAAATTCCAGCATACTATCTTACACCTTAGCCTTGCCTTTTTAGCTTATGCTGCTGTAGCCCATGTGCCTCAAGGTTCCTCGTGTTGAGCATTCTGAAATGCTTTTCTGCTCACCATGGTCGTATAGAGTGGCCATTTGAGTTACTGTCTCTGTCCTGTCAGCTCAAACCAGTCTGACCTCCTCTGACCTCTCATCAACAAGGCATTTCCACCTTCAGAACTGCCACTCGCTGGTTGTTTCGTGGCTTTCCCACCATTATGTGTAAACTGTTGTGTGTAAAAATCCCAAGAGATCATCGGTTTCTTAAATACTCAGACCAGTCCATCCTGTACCAACCATACCACAATCACTAAGACCAAAAATTTCCCCCATTCCGATCTTTGATGTGAACATTAACTGAAACTCTTGACCTGTATTTGTATGATTTTGTGCACTGCGCTACTGCCACATGATTGGCTGAATAAGCAAATAAATAAGCAAGGGTACAGGTGTTCCTATTAAAAAGGCAAGTCTGTGTAGTACTGCATTATGAATTGTCTGTGATCTGTATTATAGTGGAATTTTATAGGAAGACCTCCCGTAAGGCTTTTTTAATGTCTATCATACTGAAAAGAGGATATTCTTTATTACACAAATGTAACAAATCAAGCCTGGTGGCAATAAGAGAACATCAGAGCGTGTCTTTCCCTTCGCTTCTAGCAGCCCACTAGTGCTGTATTGTCCGTATAATGCACCAGATCAAACACTGGACTACTGACAGACTCTCCTGCTGTTCTTGCAGCATGAGCTGCTGATAATAATGTCAGATGAGTAGTAAAAGAAAAACAAAATAATGCATTAGGCACTAATGTGGCAAACCTGAAAAGGTTCTGAGTGCTTGAATCCTTGCCCAATTCATGACCAATCAAGGAGCACAGAACACCCACATGTACAAACAACTGCTTAAAAACTGTTGCAATGTCAAAACAATCAGATGAAATGAAAAAAAGATATGACGTCAACAAAAAAAACCCTCGGGAAGAATTCAGCACACAAACAAAATGTGTGCAAACCCGAGTTCATACCCCTGCCCCTGTTACACCCGACAATGGCAAAAGAAATCCTCCAATCATAACACCTCTATCTCTAATGAAACAGTTTGGGCTCAGTTCCTCACCTCAGCATAATGACCCCAGGTCCCATACTGGGGTCTTCATGGGTATGCATGGTCTGAATTAATGGTTTACTTGCCTGAGTCATTTTGATTCATTAGGGGAAAATGAGTGTGGGAGGACGGTTCAGGGAGAGCAGATCCTGAGCCGGCTAATCTGCGTGCCAAAGGCACACGCATTATGCAACAGCTCTGGAGTAACCAAGGAAACTGTGGTGTGGTGGAGCACATGCACACGCACACACACACACACACACACACACACGCACACACAAACATTTTTGCTGAAGACAAAATTTTGTTGGGATTTACCAGAGACACATGCAGGCAAGCAGCAGGAGTTCTGAATCTCTAATGCTGCTTACAAGGCTGGCTGCGTGTGTGTGGGTGCGTGTACATTTAGTTTCCCTTTTACACCACTTTACAAGCAAAGATGAAATTCCAAATAAAATCCCCTGGCGCCATTTTATCAGAACTCCCCTGACTGAAGCCAAAAAACCTGCTTAAAAATGGCACGTTTTTCCCCCCCTCACAGGCAAGCCTCTTTCAGGAACTGAAACTGAGAGAGGAGATCCACATAATTTGCTATATTAACCCTTGACCTGTGCTTAATGCAAAAAGCCTCTAACAAGTGTGCTCACCACAGTAGTGTGCCTGGTGCATTGCACAGTCAGAAACTATTTCCAGAGCCACTGGATGGGCTTTCAGCCAGTCTGATACTGAGCAAACACACCATGTCAGATGTAAACATGGTGATGTAAACATGGTGCATGAATTTCACCATGAGTGAGTACCGTCCCTTCTACATGTACTGCAGTAAATAGATATATAAACCTATTTACCCAAACCTCACACTCCAAATTCAACCACACTTTACAGCTTAAACACAATTTTTATATGTTATGAGGTTGGTTTAAGCTATAGAGCAGAACAGGAGTGGGTAAAGAAGTGATTTTGACACTCTCTCATGATATCCAGTAAACTCTCTACCTGGAGTCTCAGTGCTTTTGTTTGCTGTCTTGGTCGAGCCCTTGCTATTCCTGTGGAATTGGGTTACTTTGAACAGCAGCTTTTTTTTTTTCCTTTTCAAAATCGAGGTTTTCAAGAAGAGTGTTTTGCATACATTTGATTAGTTATAGCTATATAGAAAGCATATTTACATTCAAATAAAATAATTTACTTATACCCAAATCCTACAGGGACTGATCTCAGATCTCAGAATCATTAGAAACTAACATTTACAGTCTCTCACAGTTCCTTAAAAAATGGCCCATTTTTTCACAAAATTCCAGGTCATGGTGTGTTCGTCTGAAGCTCATAACTCAGAATTTCCGACCTCCAACTAGAAAAAACAAAGAAAACACCCCATCAACTCAGAGAGTCAGGAATGTCCCCTCAGCTCTGCACTGGGGGGGGGGGGACCTCAATGAATTTACTTAATTCAATTGTATACATCGGTTCCACCTGATTGAATTGAGTTACATTAGAAACATTTATTTTTGTACATCCGATATAATTTCATCATGTACTTTCAATTCCTGAATCAAGGCACTCTCACTGAGCTCAGGATCGAACCCAGACCGCTGGCATTGTGAAACGGCCACGTTTACCGCTGCACTATTCTACCGCCCATCATATGATCATGTAAATTTATTACTATAGCTATTTCTTCCCATCAGCGCCAACATCTTCACGAGATTTCATAACGTAAATAGATCCCATTAATGTTACATGAGAGAAGGGAGAGAGCAGAGCAGCTAAAACCTGACAGAAACTAGCGAGGAGAGAAGACAAACGTCATGGATATCATGGGCTCTTTGTACTCTTGAGAGTTTGTAGCAAGTAGCATGAAGCTAGCAGCTTTAGGTTATACCTGTGGGAAACATTTTCACTGCATTTCTACTATTCCACTACGTGTGTCTTATACCTGTGTCTTGATAAGGTTCTCAGCATTATCTAGGTTACATTACTGTAACAGAGGTGGACAAATCAGTAGCCCATGCGCTCTGGACGAGCACATTTCATGTCCATGCTATTTGTTTTTTTAAATGTAGCTGCCTGTTGGACCAGAAGAAAAAAATCCCTATTCCTTATTGGCTTTTGCACAACATAAGGTTTTGTTTGGTGTTCATATTTTTATACTTAACCTGCTTTATGATGGAATGACGCACCTCGATGCTGTAACTAAGCCACTGGTTGCGCATCCCACCCCCTGCCGCACCACACACATCGGCTATGTTCTTTTCAGAATCAGGAACACACAGGTATGTGAAAACAGTGATGGAACTGAGCCAAATAAAGTGTAGCACAAAGCTATCGCCAGCTAGTCAGACTCAAATAATATCTTTTCATAACTGCTGACAAACAACTTGCTGGCAAGGGCGCAAAGTATATATTGCAGCAAATATTATCAGAAATTCAGCAATTATAGTTATGATGTTGGACTTTGTGGATTGGAAGGGTGTATTCTGAGCGTTAGTGCATGGATTGGAAGGGTGTACTCTGAGTGTTAGTGCATGGATTGGAAGGGTGTATTCTGAGCGTTAGTGCATGGATTGGAAGGGTGTACTCTGAGCGTTAGTGCATGGATTGGAAGGGTGTATTCTGAGCGTTAGTGCATGGATTGGAAGGGTGTATTCTGAGTGTTAGTGCATGGATTGGAAGGGTGTATTCTGAGTGTTAGTGCATGGATTGGAAGGGTGTATTCTGAGCGTTAGTGCATGGATTGGAAGGGTGTATTCTGAGCGTTAGTGCATGGATTGGAAGGGTGTATTCTGAACGTTAGTGCATGGATTGGAAGGGTGTATTCTGAGCGTTAGTGCATGGATTGGAAGGGTGTATTCTGAGCATTAGTGCATGGATTGGAAGGGTGTATTCTGAGTGTTAGTGCATGGATTGGAAGGGTGTATTCTGAGTGTTAGCACTGGGCTGGTTATTTGACCATTGGGTCAGTTTATAATGCAGACCTGACAAGCCTGGGCTATAGTAGTAAGATAAAGGACGTAGCAGACACAAGGAGCTGTGCATTTTTTTTCTGTGATTAACGAGAAAGAGGCCTTCAACATGGCAGTGGAATGCAATTTGCTCCTTTCCTGAGAATTTAAGTCCACAAAGGGCACATTATGTGAAAAGGCAATTAGTCAGCCATGCGCCCAAAATAAATAAATAAATAAATAAATAAATCACCCCATAAAACACAAGCTCTCACTTGTAACTTCATCAAACTGGTGAAACTAATTACAAAATGAGCATTGGCGGATGCTTTGTGCTTTTAAATGAGCTTGGAGGCAGAGTGTGTGTCTTGTGCTCAGCCGTTTCAATCAGCACGAGGCAAGTCAGGGAGAGCGAGGCTAATCAGGGATGAGCCACGGATGCATGTGCTGAACCGATTGCACAAAGGTGGGGTAAGAAGGCTGGTTAAAGCGACAGGAGCAGGGCTATAAAGGTGTCTTTAAAGGGCACCTACTGAGACTGAAACTGACATTCGCCTGGTTTCGAGGCGGCCTGCATGCTTACTGTAAAAACATGACAGCAGAGACGGTTAGATCATGTAGCTTGTTATATCAGCACACAGTCTACTGGCAAAAACTTCACAAGCAATTGCTAAAAGAGAGAACTTCTTTTAGAATACCTTAAAATGATTTCATATATATCATATGTATGTATATATGTATGTATGTATGTATGTATGTATGTATGTGTGAGTGTAATATATATTATACACAAACACACACACACACACATACACACACACGAGAGAAAGAGAGAGATGTGTGACAAACTAAAGGACAAAAACATTTTGCATGGTTTTGGTCCAGTGGTGCCTTAGAGGGAAGAGTTTCTGCAAATCAGCAAAGTTATTCTGCCTGCTCATCTTTATCCTATGATGAATCATGTCTCTTACAGGATGGCCACGCCCCCAGCAACAGGGCACGAGGGCTTACTGAAAGATTTAATGAGTATGAAAATGATGTAAATCATATGCTATTGTCCTCACAGTCACCAGATCTGAATTCTGGTCAACACCTGTGGGCAACTTTGGACCGAGGTATTAGATTGCATCTCCACCACCATCATCAAAACACCAAACCAGTTTTTTTTTTTTTTGAAGATTGCTTTTCATCCCTCCGTTACAGATCCTGAGACTTGTAAAGATCCAAACCAAGGCGCATTGAAGCTGTTTAGGTGTCTTGTAGTGGCCCAACACCTTATTTCATATTATTATTGATCTCAAACTATTCTACCATTAACCTTGGCAGAAACGGAGAGCATATGAGGTAGGGAAAGGGGGCGGGGCTTCCAGGAAAAGTCTATTAATGGAGAGTTCAAAGCACCTGAGCAGATCGCTCCAGATTCATGTGATCGTTGGCTCATCTTTTCTTTTACAGAGGAGAAAAGAAGTGCTCTTTAGACATTTTCTGAGTGACAACTCGTACTAGTGCGCTCAGATGTTTTTGCTGAGCTCCTACGCAAAACGCATAATGGTTGGCAGATCTGGTAATATAATATAACCAGCGATACACGTCACTGGATATCTTCAAATGTAATATCGTGTAGGGAGGATAATGTCATTACATCGCACAAGCCTAGTGTGGACAGTGCAAGTTCTTCTTTTTTCATCAGTCTTTCACTCTGATCAGTATAATGGTAGATATTACAATTGCTACTCTGGATAAACTGGCATCCTCACTACTACTTTAGCTATTCTTAGAAACAAACTTTGAGGCTAATAATACAACCTAAATGAGAATTAAGCCCACAAATTGTCTCTTAATAAGCTAAAGTGGGTGTTAGGAGAGTGTGGATTCCTGTTACTTAATATCACTCCCACTGTAGCTTAGCAACAGCGTTACCGCTGTTATAAGCCTCTTGTATGAGACGCAGAACTGTTACTGAATATCAATAAATCAATATGTTTGCTCCCAGCCTTGTGGTCCAGCCACTGTATCACTTGGACACGAGCTATCAATTGCGGTTGCGATCGCAAACGTGATTCATCACTTGTTGTCGCATCCTGAGGGCATGTGCTCATTTTCCACTGCTCAGGTCTGACAAGGTGTGAATATGCTATAAATCTGACGGCTGACATGCTGTCTCCATCAAGCACCGGGCACTAGATGATCAGGACAATGATGTTGCCATAAAACAGCCTGCAGAAGCACACACGGCATCAATTTACGAGAGCACCGGGTCTATAAATAGGTGACAACGTTGTGTTTATGGAAGTCGGAGCCATAAATACATTGCCAAGGCTAACATGTTAAGTTTGTGTGATTCTGAAACGCTCAGTCAAGCTCTAGCCGTGTCAGCCGGGCTACTGACTGCATGACAGGATGTGCGACCCATAAAAACACACACTTCAACAATTTATAGAATGCTGAGTGTTAGTGGTTTTATATGCTAAGTGTGGGTCATTGCAGGACGTGTGTACTGACACAGACGCGCACTCGTACAGTGTCTCCTGTGTCTAAGCTCACGGCAATTCCTTTGTGACCAGGCTCTTCATTAATCACAGTAGACTGGAGCTGGGCACAATAGCCTGCGTCTGGGCCTTTTGATGAGGCTGTCAGTTTACACCTAAACAGCCCAAGCCTGGAACAAGCCACTCCATGATTAAAAACAGAGGTGTTGCTCCTAAGCATTTAGTTGCCTCGGGGCTGCGTGTGCCCTTGGGCTGTGGCTAATAGTTTATAGTATTTACAATATTTACAGTATCATCATACATATTCTTTTATATTCTATGTATTCTTACACACACACACACACACACACACACACACACACACACACACACACATACATACATATATATATATATATATATACACACACACATTCACACATAAAGCATTTCACTGCAAGCTGTACTGTGTATGGTTATGCACGTGACAAATAAAATTTGAATAGTGGATGCAAAAATGGACAACTTCATTAGACGGCTAATATGATGGTGAAAACAGAATCGAATTTTTCATGCTCCTGGAGGTGGAGGTGGAGGGAGGTGGAGGTGCAGGGAGGTGGAGGTGGAGGTGCAGGGGGAGGTGGAGGTGCAGGGAGGTGGAGGTGCTGGGAGGTGGAGGTGGAGGGAGGTGGAGGTGCAGGGAGGTGGAGGTGCTGGGAGGTGGAGGTGGAGGGAGGTATATGAAAGGAATAAAACCCAATGAGGCGTGCTGTTATATGACGTATGATACAGACCGATTCGGATAATCCCAGAGTGGATTCTTTTCCTATAAAAGCACGTCCTGAAATATTTTCCTGCCCTTTTACCACAGCGATTTGCCAGTGCATTTTTTTTTTTATTTATTAATGAATGACAAGCTGAGCTTTAATTAAATACATTTAACGTCATGCAGCGCCTGTGAGAAGAAGTTAGTTCCTGTTAATCACTAACTTCACCAGGGACAGTCTTCTGAACTTTCCCATGGTGGAAAACTTACAAAATGCTGACACGGGGGACTCCTTACATGAATGTTAAAATAAGTATCTCTGTACAAAAATATGACATTAATACACATTTCTTTGTAAATGTTTTAATCTGTTTATTATTAGCTTTAGCTTATGTAAGTCATCTGGCATACAAGTCCCTGTGAATGTTACTAAAGAAACGATAACATCAGAACATTTGAGTTAGTATAAACCTTAAAGCCTAATATAAATAGAAAAAAATTATATAAATAATTCAAATTACAAAAATAAAAAACAAAAACAAATTCATCAACACCACCTGACCAATGGTATTTGAGAACTGAGAACAGCTGTGGTACAAGGCTAAAATATTACTTAAGTCATTTTCAATATACAATATGTATTTCAGTGCCTGGGAAACAGTTCCACTACAGTTCACTAACCTGTGAATACTACAGCCTGATCCATC
>CM074968.1:9892014-9902689 GCA_037577455.1 Pangasius macronema | reverse complement strand
ATCCCTGATGCAGTCCCACCTCCACTTTGAACTCCTCTGTCTGACCTACAGCACAAAAAGACACCTACAGGTAAAAGAAAGTGAGAACATGATTGTTATAAAATCACAGAGAAATGCAAGACAACACTTCTTTCAAAAACCATTATTTGTACTACTCCTCCACTACTGACACGTTCATTCTATGTATACAGCCCAATACCTGCACTATTTAACTCAAACAGTGCTTATTTATTCAACTGCCCTCTACTGTACAACAGCTATTGTAGATCCTCAGTAAAAGGAACGATCGCCAAAGGCTGTTTTTCAGTATTATTTTTTGTAAATAGAAACTAACCTTCTGGGAACATTCCTATAACATTCTTTCATGGTTTCATAACAGGACATTTGCCAGATGGCTATCATTTTTGTAACCACAAACTGACGTTCTAGGAGCGTTCCTGTCACATTCTCTTAGCTCTCAAATTTCTCCAAGGTTGCATTTTCTGTATTCAAACTAACATTCCAGCTACACACATCCCATTTAGATAAACATGTACATAGATAAAACAATAGACAGACCACATATTTTATTATTCAAAAGAGAATATGGGTCAATAAATAATCTGTATTACAGATTTGATTATGTATTCTGTAAAGCCAACAATCAATAATGAAGCTGCAGATAAAACATTTCAATGATTTATTGTAGTAAAAAATCTTAGTGGACTTGTTGCCTAGTGTCTGTATAAAATGTGGACACACTCTAACTGTCTTGCGATTATTATTATTATTATTATTATTTTTTCATTGGTTTAGCAATCTTGGAGTCTGAATAACAGAGATAACTTTGCATTTTACATCTTGTTTTAGGCAATTCTGTTTAACTGTAATTTGGAATTTGTTCGTTTCTGATTTATATAAGTGTAAAATAATATTTTAGGAATTTAGACTTTAAGCCAGATAACAGCCATGATGATCTTTTAGCTACAGAAGACATGGAGCACTAGGAAACTAGGACTAAGGAGTGAAAACAACTACATATCTGTCCAACAGCTTAGGAATAATGCAAGCAGGATGTCATAATAGTGGGACATGAATGATGGAGCTGACGATGGTGTGACATCTGTTAATATGGGAGCCATATTTCAGAACTGAGGGGATATGAACTGTTCATGTATTTGAAATGCATAAAACAAAAGGATGTTTAAATATATTTCAGGAAAGGTTTTCATTCTTGGGAAACTATAGTCCCACTCAGCTTTACTTTTGTTTCTTTATTACAGGTCACGGGCCAGGAAAGAAAACACAAGAGAAAAGCCAAGAATTCAGCCAAACTCTGGGAAAAAAATCTCAAATATGAACAAATCACGAAAGCTTTATTTCTTTTGGAAGCGTTCACTGATAAAGCAACCACGAAAGGAATATGCGGTGATTATAAATCTTTCCATATTTATTAAGGAGTGATTAAGTTTGCCTAAATCTGTGAATGATAATAATAATAATAATAATAATAATAATAACAACAACAACAACAGCAATAATAATAATAATAATAATAATAATAATAATAATAATAATAACAACAGCAATAATAATAATAATAATAATAATAATAATAATAATTCTTGAGCCTTGACTTTAATAAAATTCCTTTCTTTTACCCCATGATTTAAGAGGTGAATCTGTATTAAATTATAATGCTTGAAAGACATATGCTAAAAAAAAGTAACCACCAAACACGGTGGATAATTAATACATTAAATAAATGGCTGAAGGTTTGGGAATTTTTTTTCATCTTATATTTATTTTGGATCATGATAGAGCCCGGCTTGTCAGAATAAATGTCTTAAGTACCCAGAGAAGAATGCAATCTCATATCTGCTGACATCTTTAGTATGTCAAATCCTTTCAGAATCAAAATCATCTTTAAAAATGAAAGTACCCAGAGACAACAGATGCACTTTCATATGCAGTGAAGTAAAAGGAAATGGAGGAAATTAGAGGTGCCTTTTGTGTGAACGAGGCCCACATAGTTCCCCGAATGCTTCTTTTCCAGCAGATTGGCTCGGATGAGTGGTGCTGCCCAGCAGGGATGAGTCAGGGTTAAACCCCTCCAGTTCATGTCACAACAATATGCACCCCCTTCATTACACCCATCTCACACGTCCACACACATACAGGAGAGAGTGTGTATGCCTCTGGCGCTACTTGTTAAAACAGGAGAAAGGGTGTTCTTCTATTCTTCAACGTGTGTGGTAAACCACCGGGTACAGCATGAAAATATTCAATATACTTTTTAATATTGATATTCAGATATATATGAAGATATGATAAGATATGATAAGACTTGATCCCAAGGGGGAATTAGAGTGTTACAGCAGCATACATAAAAGAGAGAGCACAAATACACATAAGAAGTAAAGTAAGAATAAACTAAAGATAAAAAATAAGCTATAAGTAAAATAAGTATGAATAGCATAGATATGTAGTAAATAGTAAACCAATATAGTATGTATCATATAAATCTATAGCTATGCTAAGGTGCAAGAAGTACTGTATATTGCATTGCAGTTCTATATATGTATATCTTCCTTTGCCATCCCAGCAATACTACCTTACTTGACACACTCATACCAGCACAACACACACTATTATGTCAATGTCACTACACAGAGAAAAATATCCGCCCAAAACATATGTGCTCATTGGCGCTTCTGTGGTGGTTCTGTTTCATTGATAGATGATGTACAGGAGGGCTGCTGAATGTTCATGATGTTAGAGGGGAGAGCTAAACAGTCGTGGCCTAATGGTCTGAGAGTCGGACTTGTAACCCGAAGGTGAACCTGATGGTTGTGGGTTCGAGTCTCGGGTCCGGCAGGGATTGTAGGTGGGGGGAGTGAATGACCAGCGCTCTCTGCTACCCTCAATANTGGATGGGTTAAATGCAGAGCACAAATTCCGAGTATGGGTCACCACACTTGGCCACAGAGTCACTTCACTTCACTTCACTTCAAAATATAATAAGTATCAATAGCTCAACAGTGTTGAGAGTATTGTTGAACAATGCATTATATCACGTGATCACATCAGTGGCATAATAAGAAAGATATGGGGCAAACTATTTTCTAGTTTCAGGACCTTTCCCCCGAACACCATACATGTTAAACAGAAAAGTTGTAACCCTTTTGTTTAAACCAAAAATGGTTCCCTCGTCTGTCCTTTTGTGTCATTTGTACTTTGACTGGACAATGTGTGCTTAGTCTATCTACTTTTATTTTCTCCTCCAAAGCCTTTTTGGGGAAAAAGCATGATACAGTAAATAGTCCACTTTGTCTACATTCATTAAACCCCCAACTGTATTTCTCCTGTGCCTTCTCAATCACTGCTGATGATGTGTTACGGCCGTGTCAGCAAACTCTGAAAAATATTGGCGTAGATGGAGATTAAATCTAGGAGGTGTTTCATTATGTGCAATCACCTGACATGACTGTCACTGATGAATCTGCATGAATCTACAGTCTGGGCTAGAAAGAAATCAGCCTTGCTTCTTTATATGTTTTATCTACCAAAAAGGTTCAAGAAGTCAAAAATGATATGGACAACAAGACAACAATCTAAAATATACAGTACAATCAACAGAAAAATAGATTTTCAAAAGGTTTTGACATGAACCGCTCAGGCATCTGATCTGGCGTACTATGGTATGACACCTAACAGATACTGAATGTTGGGAAGAATAGAGGCAGAATCTTACATTTACAACCAGAATTAGTAGAAAAGCTGTTCAAAGGGTATGATGGCGGTTGGATGCAGTTATAGATGAAGTGTGGGAAGTGAATACTTTTGAATGAACAGGCCTATCGTTTCTATTTTTAATTATTTAGACCTTGTAAATGTAAGAAAAAGACATTTAACTTTTGCACTTAGCTTCTATCTAAGTGCTCAGTGAGGCTTGACCTCGAGTCTCAGTTCAGAGAACACACCACTTGAGTTCCTCTCCTCTATTCAATTAACTCCATTCTGCCTCCTTCAGTGGTTCCAGTATCCTGACCCAGTGTCTCGGCTAATGCGATCAGACACCGCTGTACTGAAGTAAAAATCTTCTCATGCTGCTTCACATAATACAGCACACCAGCATGTGCAAACCAGAACTGAGCATTCTTAAAAAAGCTCTTCCAGGAGATCAATCCAGCGTTTTCTCCAAAACTGACTTTCCAGCCTTGAGCAGGGGTGTGGAGGCCCACTAGGAAAAGAATGTAGTGTTTCACTGTTCACTACACTGCTGAATTCTAGTGAATAAAAAAACATAAAAAAAAGCAAGATTTAAAAAAAATTGTAAACAGTTTAGTCATAAACACTGTATTTGAAAAGTATCTACACTGGGGCTTCATGGTACATCCATATGCATTGCCTAAATCCTTTAGAAAGCAATGCTGCAGGATTTATGAAAGGCTTCTTTCAAAACTAGTAAGTCGACATTAGAGATTTACATGAAAGAAGAGTGGAGGCTTTAATTATCAGTATAGTTACTGTCATGTTTTTTTAATCTTGCATGCTATTAATTGCTCTTTACTAATAGCACATGCATTAATCTTTAAGACGTCTAAGAAGCAACCGTTCCATTGTTATTCATTTAGCTGACATATGGCCTTTTTTAAGAAGGTGTAGATTAGTGCTTCATATGAGCATCGTATGAACGTGATTCAGTATGAATATCATATGAAAATGATTCAGTATGAGTATGTCGGGGGCAGTCGTGGACTAATGGTCTGAGAGTTGGACTTGTAACCCGAAGGTGAACCTGAAGGTCGTGGGTTTGAGTCTCGGGTCCGGCAGGGATTGTAGGTGGGGGAGTGAATGACCAGTGCTCTTTGCCACCCTCAATACCACGACTGAGGTGAGACCCAACTGCTCCCCGGACGCTGCAGCAAAACAGTCTGCCCACTGCTCTGTGTGTGTGTGTGTGTGTGTGTGTGTGTGTGTGTGTGTGTGTGTGTATACACTACTGTGTGTGTGCACTTGGATGGGTTAAATTCCGAATATGGGTCACCATACTTGGCTACGCGTTACTTCACTTATGATTCAGTATGAGTATCATATGAAAATGATTCAGTATGAGTATCATATGAAAATGATTCAGTATGAGTATCCTATGAAAATGATTCAGTATGAGTATCATATGAAAATGATTCAGTATGAGTATCCTGTGAATGTGATTCAGTATGAGTATCCTATGAATGTGATTCAGTATGAGTATCCTATGAATGTGATTCAGTATGAGTATCCTATGAAAATGATTCAGTATGAGCATCCTATGAAAATGATTCAGTATGAGTATCCTATGAAAATGATTCATTAGATACACTACCCAAAAGGTAACATGGCTTCTGTCTGTTTCACAGATGTTCCTTCATTATCATCCATTACAAAATGGTCAAATAGTGTATGCTAAGATATTAATAGTGAACGATTTTAAATGACACCAGTTTGCATGGTTTGTATCTCCCTTCTGAATGTAATACAAATATTTTCTTCTATCCCCATCCTTTGCTGTTATGACTGCCTCCAGCCTGCTTTGGGTCACCTGAACAGCTTTTGCATTCTATCAGCCCTAATGTAGCCCTAAAAACCAAAAATACTGTATTAGTAAGCCCTGTTGTGGTCGAGTACTTTATTTATAATCAAAATACCAACAAATGAAAGTAATGGTACTTATAGTGCATGAAGGCTGTGTCAGCTTTTTGTGCTACTTATAGTAGCATTAGTAGTTCATCGAATGCAGTGAGACAGGATCCTTCTTAATCTTAAAATCTATATACAGTACGTGGCAGGCATGTCATAAAAGATGTTTGGCAGAACCATACACCTATAAACAGTTGTATAGGTATATGGCAGAACTATATACCTATACAACTGCTTATGCTCATATAAAGTGACCATTTTAAACCACTAAACACAGCAATTGAACAAAAACTGTAAGTGGTCAAGCAAAGGTCAAGAACAGCCCTGTAAAGTCAATTTTGCTTTTTCAACATTTCCCTCAAAATTATAGATTTTATTATTGAGGCAAAGCCAGTGGAAGAACAATAATTCCCTTCGATATGATGGAACAAATTAAGCAGCGAGGGCTTTTAGACCTAAATTTGATATTCGACGCTTTTATGAAGCCACAATACATAATTATTGCTTTTATTGCTGTATAAACTATGATGTTACCTTGTAATTTGATGGTTGCACACATAGCAATTTGGCGACCTTAGCTATGCTTTGGCTTTGTTTGTTTGCATATTTATGTAACGAGTTCTGCTTCTCCAAAAAGACCAGTGTGTAATTTTCGCTGGGTGTGGGATTTTTTTTTTTTTTTCAAGACTCTAAAAAAGCAACATGAGACCATGACTCATGTGGGCTACAGCATCGGGACTAATGACTTTTTCTTATAACAAAATCAGGCATTAGAAGGTTATAGGCTTACTGACACTCCGGTGACTCTGTACAGTCATGATAACATGAAAAGGATCCCCTAAAGGCCAAGTTATTCCAATAATTAGGCCTTGATCCTTCTGTAAATAATCAAATATCAAGGAAGTGGTCATTCCCCACTTAAAGTTATATGCTGCGACTCAAAGTTTGAATTCATTTCAGATTACTTCCAGAACGCCACTGCTGGGGCTTTGGTCTCAACTGTTCAGCTATATATAGTAGGGGGAAATAAGTATTCTTACAAGTATAAGATACTATTGTTTGTGTTAATTAATATATAGCGCTTCTAATGCATGTCCACACAAATTTACACAAATAACGTCTTTAGACTTTATACTGTATGTGTAAATATGAACAATGTATTCATAAGCATTAGCAAAGATAGGTTTAAATTTGAATTTGAAAAAAGTATTTGGACGCCACACTTAAGACGGTGATAATGTTTGGTCTTGCTGTCTTGTTGAAACACCTCATCTTCTCTCCAGATTCAGTTTCTTGGCCAATGAGATTAAATTGTCCTCTAATATGTCCCAGTATATGTTTCCATTCATGTGTACCATTTTACCTTCGTTGTTATTAGTCTGAGAGCATGGTATGAAATCTTGCATGGTATTTAACATGTTATTTAACCAATTGTACTGACAGGGATGTTGAAGGTCTTTACTATGGCTTTGTTCTTTAATAATGTTGTCTTTGGTTATACTTATTTATAAGTACAAAGTCAAATGACAGTATGTGTGTAAATTTGAAGTGGATATATGCACTAGAAGTATATTAAATAACAAAAAGTGAATGAAATACTTTCCCCTTACTGTATTTGTCTTGTATTCTACTTAAAGGTGTTTTAGGTAAAACCATCTGTCAAAAGAACACATCTAAATTATTTGCCAAATAGAGATTTTTTAAAGCATTTTTGTGACATCTTTGTGTCAACATTTTCTTGCACTGGGTCAGCTTCATGCTAAATTCACACATAATAAAAATGTATGAACCCTGACCCAAACCTTAACTGTTAAGGGGTGCATTTCCCAACTAAAGGAGACTGTGACAAGTGACAAGTGACCGAAGGTAACTCTCAGTATAACACTACCACCACCATGCTTCACTGTGGGAATGGTGTTCTCAAGGTAATGGGCAGTGTTGCGGTTCTGCCAAATGTAGCACATTCAATTTTGATCTTGTCAGATCAGAGAACCTTTTCCACATGTTTTCTGGGTCCACCTGTAGCCATTATGATGTGATATTCTTCAAATATCACATCATGATATCAAATGTTTTAATCTTATTCTGTAATCTGTTTGAACTTTTGGCTCAAAGCAAAGTTAACAAAATCCTCTGAGCCTATCAGTATGAGCCTAAGGTGGGTAATGAACTCTATGTCCCAGCATGCCTCGACAACGGCCCTGTGCTTGCTCCATCTCACTAGAGTAATGTCTCTATATAAGTCATTAATAATTCCCAGTGTACTGTATTTCCATGTCTATATGCTCTGTGGTTATTGTCATCGATTTTACCTATATGCTCTAGTTTTTGACTATTTCAGTAGTGTAACTCATTTCTGATATTGCTACTTCCTAATCTGTGTGCATGCCTTGTTTACATCAGTTTATCTTCTCATCTTATTTCACATTCATAACTCTTACACACATTCTGTTTTGTGTTTGTTTTGCACTGTGTTTAATAAGCCTCCCACAACATGTGGGAATGGGAACGGATGATTTGTCGTGTGAGATTTGTCTTTTTCTTGTGATGCCAACTCCATCCTCTTCTTTAGACACATCACAAGGTACTCTGGTTCCCATGAAGCCCCCTGCCTAGTCTTGCTTAATCATAGCCCTTAGCTGCTCTGTAATTCCTGCAGTCATTTAGGATTTATTAAATCATGATCCTGATTCTTCTTGACCTTTTGAAGGTACTTGTCTTTTTGTGTAATTTCACAAACACACGCACACACACACACACACACACACACACACACACACACACACACACACACACACACACACACACAAACTGTTTATGGGAGACAGACAAAGAGTAAGGGAAAGAGAGGGAAATATTACTCTGTACTGTACCCCATTTATTACGATGATGATGAGAACGAACTCCAAGCTCAGGGAAATGCAGGGCTTAAACTTGCAGAATCAGAAACCCCCTCAACTGTACAGAAAGCAAGAGTGGAAGAAAGCTGGTCTCTTTTTAGCTTTAAGCCTGTTTACAGTAGAGTAAAGAGAAATTCTTGAGGTAGGTTCACAAATTGCTCAGCTCTTGGAGTTATTTGACTATGCAGTCACTGACATGAACCCTGTCTCCACTGGTACTATCGTACAGCAAAGCCCTTTATCACACCACTACCAAATAAATGTGTACCACAAACAATCCAGTCAACCCGAACCTAAACCAAGAAAGCCCACTAAACTGTACAAAGCACATGCTAAAAATTTATCTTTTTTTGTCTTTTCTGTCAGTGACAAAAAGGAAAGACAGATCATTCTGTCATTGAAAATTCTTTAAGGTAAAGGGCAGACAGAAACTGTTATTGTTTCGAACCACAGTTCTAAATCTTTGGTAGTATTATACTACAAACAATCATGCCAATAAACCTGTGATTGCATTGAAGCACATTACGAAAGGGAGAATTAATTTAATTTCTTGTAGTGCTCATGTGACTCTGATGAGCCAGATTTCATATGGTATGCTAGTTGATTTTGTATATCGCATTGTACAAAGCAGCTGAACAGAAACCTGGTTGCACATTTAACCCACTGATATGTAACATTAAGAGGAAACAGACTCCAAAGGGAACTCATCTTCTTTTGGGTGACGCCAGCTTATAATGTGATAATAATTCATTACAGAGTACCGTTGTAGAAGAGTGAATTCAAACAGTGTGTTGAAAGGATATTCATGAGCATATTGTAAATAAAAGTTCTGGGATGAGCACAAGGCAGTCTTAATGATTACAGCACTAATATGAATACAGATTGGTTATGTGTATAGAGAGATAAATTGCACATCCATAAAACAGTAATTCATAATTCTGTACAACGGCCAGCAGGGGCTGATACAGTCACACTGTATGGGGTGGACTCATCTCTCTCTCTCTCTCTCTCTCTCTCTCACACACACACACACACACACACACACAAACACACACTTGCACATTTGACTTGTGTGTTGCTGTAGGTGAGTAATGCCATGTCTAACCCTACCACTAACCTTAATGTCAGCAACATAAAATAAATCTTTTGGATTGTACTTTGCTGTTATTTAAAAAAAAAATGCTATGTTAGATATTCATCACGAAAACAGAACCAGCCGAACTTGCTGGAAAGAGAGAGGAAATCCACAGTGTTTAATGATATCCTTCTTGCAATATTGTGTAGAATTGGGTAATTCTTTTACTTCTAGCATTTCCAATTTTATTGGTTGAAACCCCCACTATGAGCACACACAGGTCAGATTAGTGTACACTATTTGCGTGAGAGGAATTATCAAAATGTTCTTTGAAAACATTATTAAATTAGATCTCTATGACAAATAAGATGAGTCTTCTCCCAGCCATCATCATCCTCTTTATGATCACCAACATCATCTCTCATCCTCCTTATTTCAGGGTCCTCGGGGTTTGTTAGGACCCAAAGGACCTCAGGGACCTTCTGGAGCTCCAGTAAGTCTCACCAATGTTTTTGCAATAGCATAACATAATATTCTGTTTATAAATAGAGTTAGATTTTTTAATCTAACTCTATTTATAAACAGAATACAGTATTATAATTACAACTACCACATCCTTGACCAGGATAAAGTGGTTACTGAAGATGAATGAATGAATAATTATAATTCAATACGCTCTGATTATAGGTTCTTATAATGTGAATGATCTGTTTGTCCACAGGGTGTGCCAGGAATGGATGGCCATCCCGGTCCAAAAGGAAACATTGTGAGTGTGTCTCTGTCACACACACACACACACACACACACACACACACACACACACACACACACACACACACACACACACACACAGTATTCACTTTCGCTTATGAATTATGGCTGCCTAATTTTGTCATGGATTGACTATCAGACATATAAACATTGAGAGAGAGAGAGAGAGAGAGAGAGAGAGAGAGAGACTTTTTTTGACTTTTAACAAACTTTATTTTACAATATTTTACAATGCCTGACTTGTTTCAGGTCTTAATAAATTATCTCT
>CM074968.1:9870241-9890483 GCA_037577455.1 Pangasius macronema | reverse complement strand
TTGTTATTTATTGTAATTTCATTTATCCACAATTGCACACAGATACATTCTCCTTTTCACTATTTAAGGCCAATCTCACCCCTGACCCTCTGTTAGAACTTTCTGTTGTCAGTAACTTTTCACACTCCTTCCTTATTTTCCATATTTAGCAGCAACCGCTGCTGATTCATCCTCATTTAATCCTCATAACACACTGATGCATGAAGATTGGACATATAGATTTTTACACCAAACCTTGGCTATGCTAAATCTCACAGTAGTCTAATAGCTATTAATCCTTCTATATTTGAACCTGATCAAGTCTGAGCATATGTCTCTGACCGGGTGTGTTTGCAGGCCTTGGGGCTGTGCTCTCTTCTCCTCAACCGTCCATCCATCTCCCACGTCCACACAGACTGGCAGGTGGCCTCTCATTGTGTGAGAGGCCCCAGCGCTCCTCATCAACCTATGCTCTGATCGCAGTAATGGCCTTTAAGTACACCTCCATTACAGCCCTAAATGAGGTCTCTTGTGGGCCTACAGTACACTCCTAGGCTGCCAAAACACTGAGTAAAGCCTCTGGAAAAACTTTACAGTAATTGCTTGAAAGAAAAAGAGCAGAACTGGGAAAGAAAGAGTCGTTAATCACGCAAGGGCGCAGGCACAAACAGCTGTACGCTCAAATATGCACGTGTGAACATTTACCACATATGTCACACACCAGAACTGTATGAGTCACATGCGTCTTCATTTTGTTTCACATTTGCATGCATTCATTTGACAGATGCTTTGATCTGATGTGACCTACAAAGTAAGACAGAATCCAATCCCAGCATGTAGCTAAGCAGTTAGAGTTAAGAGCCTTGCCTGTTTTTCTGGCAGTCATATGCATGATATTGTGCTGATGTTTTTGAGTCATATGGAGGAAACGGTGTTATTAGAATGTTTCACGTTTACTCTGTTAATGCTTAGCATTAATACGATTGGGGAGGTTGTAATAACAATCTCTTTCCTTTTGTGTTCTTCTTTAGAACTCTATGGAAAAATCACGTCCGTTTTTTCAGAGGTGATTACGTGAATAATGTGTGATCATGTGAAAAACGTGCACGTAAACACATGAAATCGTGTGAACAGTATGTGATCACACGTAAAAAGGATGAGAAAATGATATCAGAACAATGAAATCACATACCCTGTATGTGAAAAAATGAACTTGTGAAAATAAAGGAATAATGTTAAAGCAACACATCGAAAAACAAAACAAAACAAAACAAACAAAAAACCCACAATCACTACATGTGGAATTTCTGTGTCTTTCTGTAAGGAGTCTTCAGTATGCAGTACGCTAAAAGCTAAAAGCTAAAAGCACTAATATAACTTTTACATTACCGTCACTGAAAGGACAGTGATACTACTTTAACAGAAAGTAGGACATTTTATGCTTGCTAATACTGATTATTATTTTTAAATTGGGTGCTTACCAGAGCACACAGAAAAGACTATTTCTGGAAGTTTGGACATTTCCTATCTATGCTTGGAAGTATTAAGCAATAGGGGCATGGGAATGTGACATCACACTGCAATGAGATATTATAATTTTTGGACACTAACAGGTATAAGACATTAAAACCAAATAGCTGACTATCCTTGGCATTTGGCATTCGACAGTTTTCCTGGAGGAAAATGAGGGAAGCAACATCTCTGAGGTGAAACATGAATCATAGATACCAAATGTCTAGGTTTCTGCAATAACACATATTTCATTCTGGTGAGTTTGAAATTTTTTAAAGTTATGTGTTAGAGTTAGAGGCAATTAGCAATATGTTTGGTGACCTAAGCAACAATTAGAACCTCAGTAATAAATTAGAAAATTGAATAAATAAATGACTATAACCAGATAAATATTTTCACACTGTGTAGAGTGTAGAAATCATAATTCACCTGTTACACCAAGCCTCTTTTGCTTAAACAAGGAAAGGAATTGTAAAAAGTTTTCTCCCTTTTTTATTGTAAGTTTTACTGTAATGTATTCTTTAAACCATATCTATTATTTGTTTCCACTTTTTCCTCTCAAATACACCAAAATGATTTTAGGGGGAATTAATCAATAGGCTTAAAGAGGTCAAAAATGCTATGTACACTTTTTAAAAATGTATAAATAAATAAATAAATAAATAAATAAATAAATAAATAAACAAACAAGTTCATAAATGGGTATTTATTTATTTATTTATTTATTTATTTATTTATAGTTTGTATAATATGCCATTGACAGAACAAATCACATGGTCTTTTCAATAATTTAACTCAATTTTATATATAAAAAAACAACAATAAATTGCTATTATTTGTTATTATATTTCATCACTTTATTTCATCAAAGGAAAGGGACCACCACTGACCACTGACCGTTATTTATGTGATGGACCATTCTCAGCACATGCTAGTGTGTGTTTGTATCAGTATGGCAGTGATGCAGACTTTTTGAAACACTGTGTACTATTAATGTACACTTTATGAGATGCCCCTCCCTTGGCGGTAGAGTTTAGTGTACAGTGTAGTGTCCTGGGCACAATTTAGGTTAAGTGCATTATAGTGCTTCATCATTGCCAGTTCCTCACTGAAGCACCACTCACAAAATGTGCATAGATGAGCTACTAAGTCTTGTATATGACAGATATACCTGAGAAATTGTCAGTTCATATTACAATGTAAATGTACTTAAAAAAGCGACTGTTATACATATAGTATTTAAGTTTATGTTTATATCTGATTGATACAGTGCATCAAAACTCAAGTAGATTCGTTTTTGGACTTCCACTTTTAAAAGACTAAATAATATACATAGTAAATTAATTTTAGTAACACGTCATTATAAGGTATATAAGCTTACAAATAAGAATATATTAATAATTCATTTTATAATGATGAATCAATACACAAAGTAATGAATTAATACATGAATTAATACAGCAGAAAACATCCAGTGAATGACAGTTCGCTGAGCAGAAGGGCCTTGTTGATGAAAGAGGTCAGAGCAGAAAGTGCAGACTGCTCTGAGCTGACAGGAAGGCTACTTTAACTCAAATAACCACTCTTTACAGCCATGGTGAGCAGAAAAGCATTTCTGAGCACACAGATGTCAAACCGTGAGGCAGGCTACAGCGGCAGAAGTCCACATCAGGTTCCACTTCTATCAGCCAAAATCAGGAATCTGAGAATACAGTGGGCACAGATTCAGCAAAACTATTCTATAGTCTTCACCTGCCCAGTTTCAGTGAGTCTGCCTAGTTTCAGTCTGTCCATTCTTCTCTGACCTCTCTCCTCAGCACGCTGTTTCTGCTTGCAGACCATTCTGAGTAAACTCTACATAGTTATTTCAGTTGCTGTAGGCTGTTTTCAGCTCCAACCAGTCTGGCCATTAAACTCTACAGACTATTGTGTGTGAAAATCCCAGGAGATCAGCAGTTTCTGAAATACACAAAGCCCACCTGGCACCAACAACCATGCCACGGTCACTGAGTCACTGAGATCACATCCTTTCCCTCGTTCTGATGTTTTATGTGAACATGCACTAAAGCTCATGGATTGTATCACTGCTGCAACATGAGTAGCTGATTGGATAATTTCAGGAATGAACAGGTGGACAGGTGTTCCTAATAAAATGGTCAGTTCATGTATATTTCACTTGTATTTGTAATATATCCTGTGTGAGGGTTTTTGATTAGGATTGGAGGCGCTGGACAACAAAAGTACAAAAGGGTCACAAGTTGCCTGAACATTATATATTATATATTATATTATACATTTTAGCCTATAAGTTCATTTCACCTACATTTCTGAACTCACCCTTAATAATGTAAATGATAGTTTATTAATATTTCCTTAGTACCTATTTATAAGTGTTAGCAATTTATTAATACAGCAAGTCATTACATTAATTAACAGAATGAGTTAGCAAGATGTTAATACTTAACTATAAGTATTATTAATGTAAATTCATATACGACCCAGAGGCTGTTAACATGCATTCGTCATTATTTTCTGATGTGTGTTTGTATTAGTGCTTGGGGACAGTCGTGGTCTGAGAGTCGGACTTGTAACCTGAAGGTGAACCTGAAGGTTGTGGGTTCGAGTCTCGGGTCCGGCAGGGATTGNCCGCAGCTAAAATGGCTGCTCACTGCTCCGGGTGTGTGTTCACGGGTGTGTGTGTTCACTACTGTGTGTGTGCACTTCGATGGGTTAAATGCAGAACACAAATTCCGAGTATGGGTCACCACACTTGGCCACAAAGTCACTTCACTTCACTTATATTAATTGATCATTATGAAGCCATTAGTTAAGTATTAATATATGCCTATTTGTGGAGCTTATAGTAGTGTTGCTGTTAATTCTGACAAGGTAAAGGATTTTTGTCTAGTAGTCAGAACTTCAGTAGTCAGACTGTTGAGTACTTATATACTTCATGAACACAAGAGGGTGCTGTACCTCAGATTTTCCCTTATTTTTGATCTTAACAAATCTTGAGGGACTTCATACACCAGAAGTAGAGCAAGAGCAGAGCAAGAGCAGACAACAGCATAAAACAAACAAACAATCAAACTAATTAAAAAGCGTCATGTAAAACCAACATTAATATAAGATTTTACTTCATAGAAATATTTTTCTGAGGACTTTAATCTAAATACATTTCTTCAGAGAAACTTAGAAAAGTAGTAAAAGCAATAAACTTGGTTATATCAAAAAAAGCTATTTCTAATGTGAAGTAATGTTCATAATGATATTTACATGAACCATAATGTTCATAATGATCTTCACGTGCACCATATATTCAAAAACCTGTATTTAATGAGCATGTCCTTGCTGTGTGGATAATAACTTCCTAGGTGTGAGGAGAAAAGCGTTAATGTAGCTTCACAGACATCTGCCCCTAATGTCTAATAGAGTGGTATGGAAACCAAGCTAAATAAGATGTTCACACACTCCAGGTGATGGATTTCAAAGAGGCCCCATCTTAAAATAATCAAACCTGTGGTTTTTGACACAGTTTGAGTTGGACAGCTGTTCTCCCTTGGGCTTCTATCAGCTCAGCTTTGTGTTCCATCACCTGTGATGTACCACTATAGCTGGTCTTCAAAGGTCTCATTACTTTATGCCCTAAACTGCAGAACTTTTCCCCCCTGAGTGTTAAGAGTTATCGCGAGCAAACGACCCCAGATTAGGACTAGAGGCTAACTTTGGCCAGTCCTTAAAAGAACGCTGAAAAATGCTTCCAGAGCCTCTTAACTGCTTTTTTTCCTCATGCCTCATTTTTTCCTTCCTCACAGTCACACTCTGACGATATTTTTCCTGCACTTGACACATTAATGAGGCTCAGAAAACAACATGCACTGTCCTCTTTCTTCTCTCTCAGTCTTTGTTTAGCTCTATCTCTCCGTCTCTCCCCCCTCTCCCATGCAATGTCTTTCCGTGTCAGAGCCTAATCAAACAAAGTCGCGTGCTGGTTGCCTAGCAACATGGCGTGACCTGTGTAAACTTGCTCATCAGTGGCTATTTTCGCTGTGTGTGTGTGTGTGTGTGTGTGTGTGTGTGTGTGTGTTGGCTATGATTCAGACTTCATAGATGTGATAGCATTGTCTAGACAATATGGAAATACTTTACAGAGCAAACTTTGGCTAGCTGAATGCACTGCCTGGTAAGTTGCTTAAACCTCCCTCGGTCGTCTTGGTCATTTTAAAGCCAACCATCTGCATGATGGTACGGTCGGGATTTGAGATTTGTTCCTGGAGCATTAGCCACTTCGACTCAGCATGTTCTCCAGCCACTCGAGCTTCCTGTTGGCTTTGGAGGGAAAGCAAGAAGAAAGAACGAGAGACGGAGAAGCCTGTAGAGGCAGGCCCCATGCAACAGCTAACGCAGATGTCAAAGAGAAGCCTGCATGTGTTGCTGTCAGGTACTTCTGTGGATGGGGGCTTTGTTTTCCCCTCCTCCTGTGACCTTTCCACCATATGCCTGCAGGCATGAAACATCAGACACACACCAGTGGGAAGTGGCTCTCTATTTCCAGCGATGTCTTAATGATTTTGCGGTTTCCCTCTTTATAGTTTTCTCACACTGTTAGTCTTAACTAATCCCTACTTGTTTTCTAGGTGCTTCCTCTAAAATATGTGTAATTAGTCAATCTATCTGTATCTTTTAAAAAGAATACGTTGCAGTTTCTTCCAACATTACATTACATTAATACGGATATATGGGTCGAACTAGAAATGTCTTTCGGATCCCAAGATTTAAATGGAAATATTTCCAAAGTGATTTGGTGAAAAATATTTATGGTTTATTAAAATTACGGTGTCAAAGTATGTTATAGGTGTTCTGACCCGGTCTTTTTTGGCCAGTTACCAGAATTTTGGCACAGAAACATTAAAAAAAAAAAAATTCTCAGACCAGCACACATACTGAATATGTGCCCTAACATGTGCCTACAATCAACTAGAATATTCTGACGATATTGACAGGAACAGAAGAACTAAACCACCCATCATATCCTACGAAAGCTTTGACGTGACCATGGCTGAGATTCAAAGTTGTATTAAAACACAAACATTTGTGCTAGTCGGTAGTATTAAGTTAAAATTTGTGTTATTCTAATGTATGGTGCACTATATAGGAATATATTTTTGAATAAGCTGCTAATGCAAAAGCCAGGGAACAGGAGCCGTGTTGTCTGGTCCACTCCTGGATGCAACGTATAAGTCACAGTCTGCCAGTGGTGACCTGCAACAAGATCATTTTTAATGATCTGGCACAATACAGAAAGAATGTTTAAAGGCTTATTTCAAACAACGCAATCTATTGTTAAAGGAAAAATCCACCCTGAACAAATTGCATATTAATCTTTATAATTAACATAAAAAAATTTCTTAATGAATTTCATGGTCTGTACTTAATGGTCTCTTCTTTCAACTTCATTCATGGTCTGTGTTCACTTTGGCTAACGCTAACATTACCCACAACACTGTTCACCTACTTTGCTTATAGTGAGGCCAGTGGGATTATCTCTTGCTTCATGTCTACCTAAAAGAGTGATGCAGCAGTGCTTTAGTCCTTTAGTCTGTCCAGATCTCTCACCTCCTCAGATCTCCGTACACTCTGCTCAAAGAGATCAGCTTCCAAAGCTTCAACTTTCATGCTAATACCACCGACACCATCGCATGTTGTTTGCTGTCTCCACTATTTCTACATCTGGATCCTTCTTCTGGATTTCTCAATAATGTGACATTGGACATTGCTGGAAAATGAGTGACACAAGGCACTCTTGTGTGTTTGTTTTTAGGAACTAAGAGCAAACCTGCCCGCTATCGCTTATGTCTGAGATCACTGATTTTTTTTTTTCTACTATTAAACACCATTGTAACTGCTCCAGCAATGTTCCGCTGTGACATCAGTGCTCTTAACTTCTCCCAAGAATAAAGAAAATACAGAAACAACCAACAAATTACTACCAGAATGGCTAAACACATCACAGATCATTCAATATAAAAATATATAATGCATTTCGCAGTGGAGTTTTCCTTTAAAGTATTAACTTGAATATTGACATCATAGTGAACATTTAATTAAAAAGGATATAAAGTAAGATTTGAAGACCAGATTACCTGTTTGACCACAGCAGTATGGCAGATCCCAGACTAGAGCAGCAAGCCTCTAACCACATCTGGATCACCCAAGCCATGTGGTGTGTGGTTAATAGTACCTACACTGCACCTTGCAGACTCACACACACACACACACACACACACACACAGTGTCAGTGAATACTCTGACTGTTTAAACCCCAAAGCCCTTTCGCTTTTGGAGTACACTCTTAGGGTGTCTTGGATTTTTACGCAGAAATCTCGGAGTTGCCAGCGCTGTGAAAGGGAGTGAGGGAGGAATAGAGAGAGCTAATGTACTTACACTGATTATTCATCAGAGGAAAAAAAATGCAGAAGATTCCACACAGGTGCCAAACTAAACAGGCAATCATACTTACCAGCAGCGGAGTCAAGTTTGTTATGGAATGTGAAGGCTAATAACTGCCAAAGAAACACAACATTACCGTGGCAACGGATTGAAAATACAATCCAGCCAATCTGATTTGTCCATATTTTCCCCTAAGAGTTGTTGAGTTTTCCGGAATTCTGAGGAATAAATATCATCGTGCCCTTATGTGGTATCATATACCACAAAGAGTGTATTCAAAAGCAACCTTTCGCGTCACTGCTACATTACAGATTATGTGCCATAATGAACTAAAAGCTACCACAATGTCATCACGACTGTCGCTTAAATAGAAGGACGAGAGGCTTAAGACATTCTGACAGATGAGATTAAAAAAAGTGAAATTCTATATCTCACATGCTAATTCAATTCTGAAGGGAAAAAAAAAAAAATCACCATTTTTGGAAAGGCAGCGGTGATGTAGCCTGAATTGTTCTTGGACAAAGAAGCTCTGTTGTTTGCACAATAGGAAGCTTGTCTGAGTCTCAAATTGTGGCTTTTCTGAGAGTAAACTTCAGTTTTCTAGCTGTTGTTTTGTTGGCCTGGCCTAAGAGCCTGAACGTTCAGACACCAGAGGCTTGGGTGTAGCCATTACAGCTCATGAATGGGTCTCTTTTGACATTTGGGCTGAGAGTCAGCGTAAGTATTTGTAAATGCACGAAATAGATAAGCCATGTAATGAGGTGAAGTCGAGAGGCCTTCGGCAGAGTATCAGATTTTAAGGGAAGAAAAAGTGTTTCTTGAGAATGTTGAATAAACTGAACACCGCTCGCCACTGCAAATGTTGTGCTGACCTTAAACTGAAACGAGATATAAATCCAAACTTCCTCAGGTCCGTAATTTTAAACAAATACACCGACTCACTGTATAGTGAGAAAGACTGTTGGGTCTCTGTTAGATCCTCTATGGAGCTGGTCTCGCTTTAATTACAGTAATCCCTCAGAATGAGGACGCTGGTATACCCTGTCAGTATCGACTACGCTCAGCATAGAAGAAATAATGCTGCTTTTTAATGTGTGCAATAAACTGAGCACTGTGGAAGTCTTCATGTGTTAACCTTTATATGCAGCTATGGGCCTGTGGATTATACAGTGTATGAATATATTCATTTCAGCAATGTCTGTCATGATAATTAATTCAGTTATGTAGCAATATGTAACAAAGGTTGTGATCAAAAATTGCATTTAGTTCATTCTGAAATTAGCTTTTCTTTGCACGCTAAATCAGGGAATCCTTTTGGTCACTACCTAAAACAAGACCCATAGTGGTCAAAGACATAAACTTTTATTTCAAGATTTTTTCCACTTTGTCCCCACTATTTTTTACACAATACACAAAAATTAATCTACAGCTATGTAGCACTTCACACAAACTGCGAACAGATGACAAAGGCTAATATGTACAGTATATAAAACAAGGGTTTGAGAAAGCGGAGAAGTCGGTACAAAACATTTCAAGACCTTGGATTTAGAAGGTAATATTTGAAGATTCTGTGATAGACCTATACAGCTTTGACCCTCAGAAATAGAAAAGCAGATATAACATTTCAAGTTTATATTTTTATTTTATGTCTAAGCAACATTTTGGGATAAAACTTCTTATATATCGATAGCAAAAAAAAGGTCCACACAAGGTTCAGAAATGTTCACATTCTGACATTAGATTTTTTTTTTTTTTCAAAACACAGCGAAGTAGGATAAGTGTGTGAGTTTCATAATAGCTGAGTCTCAATCTGGAGTATTGCAAAAGCATATCGGACAGTTATGTGGGAGTAAGACTGAGTTCCAAATCCATTTATGTGTAAATGGATTTCAGTTTTTATAACTGCTTATTTTCAAGATTTTAGGTTTAGCATTTTTTTGCGCAGCCTTTCGCCCGAGCAGCCATGAGAATGCTGTGACACTGGGTGAGGGGTGGAATGATAGGGGCCAGTTATATTTGAATGAAAACCGAGAGAACGATTAGCCTCACCATCAATTAGCCACAAAAAAGCCCCTACTCTCTAATGCCTAAAACATAAGAACCATGAAGGCTGTTTGACTTTTCCCCCCTTTTTTTTTCTTCCACAGTTGGCGGTGGGCACAGTGGCATTTTCTGGGATCGTGAATGCCGTCAGCTGCATGCTATCTCGGCGGCTCTGTGTAGTTGAGCCAAAAATGTGCTAGAATTGCAAGCGAGACTAATGGCCTATTAGAAGAAGGCCAAGATGGCTGCCTAAGAAATCGCACAGCACTGACAGTTTATCCAGGCGCCCGGCAATTAGAGGCACTCGGAACAAAGGCTCCTCAAAGGCAAATTTCGAGATTTATCCTCCAAAATCGAGGGGTGTGCTCATAGCACTGCTGCTGCTGCTGCTGTGTGTGTGTGTGTGTGTAAGTGGGGACAAACGGTGAAAGGGGAACAAATCGAAAAGCTGTTCCAACTGCTGCGGTTTACCCAAAACCAGTTCCAGACTCCACAGGAGAAAGCAGGCAGGCGGCTGGGATGCGTCATGTGACCCGTCTTCCCCTCTGCTAAGTCCATCTCAAGTTCCCAATGGACAGCTTTTAAAATATTGGGCGTATATATATATATACATATATATATATATATATATATAATCAGAAAGGCCAAACAAACTGTATCCATTGTATTTTTTGGCTTTAATTCAATGAACATTCTTATTAAGACTTGGAGACACAACTATTCAAAACCAGATACGAATACGAGATTTGATTTCTTTTATCATTTCATGTCTTGGCGTGTGATAAAAGGTCTTGGATGTCAGTCATAGGAGTGCAAAATTCACGAGAGGCATAAAGAAGAAGAATTAGGAGCAGATGGGAAAGTGTGGAGGTCGTTTAGTATTAAGTTTTTGTAGACCCGACACTTAACTCAAACCAGCCAATTGCAAAACGAACTCGCTCTTTTTTTTGGGAGAGGTGAGATTCAAGGTCATAATGACTTAATCAGGACACGTACATTATAAATAATTACTGTATACTGGTGTTGCAGTTGTGTGTATCCTGTAGTTTAAATACCTTTGCTAACTGTTCGGGCCCAGGCATTCTATATAATTACAAATAGTGAAAATTTTACTCTAAAAGTGCCACATATGGAAAGCACTTGCCTTTGGGTTATACTGTAATATATAATAGCAATACAATCCCTTCTAAGGATTTTTCATTTTCATCCACATGTTCTTATTATTTCCCTTGCTTCCGTCCATCTGTGCGCTCGATCAGGATGAATGCATTTCTAGGCCTGCAACTTATTTCCTTGTGCTTCCCAATAATGACCTGACCTCAGCCGTGACCCATGCTCCCACTGATGAATAATTCATAGCCTTTATTTTATATCCAGATCTGAACCATATGACATGTTAGTGCTGTCTCTTAGCTAGAGGTTAATGAGACAGGATACTGTTTTATACTATGCACAGAAAAGAAAAGAGGGGGGGGGAATCTGTAGATAAAACCATAACAGACAGAATAGAGATTCACAGTATATTGCTTGTTAATTGCTATTGCAAAATAGGCTTTTTCAGTACTTGAATGGCATAAGTGCCCTAACCAACCACTTTTTGTTATGTTAAAAAATGTTTTTCCTCAATAAATTCCCTTTCTGTGCACCTCACATTAGTGACAAACGGTACTGTACAACAGGTACGCTAGTTCCTCTTAGATGTCTATTTTATGACTTATGACTCAGTGGGTCAGGAAAAAATTAAGATTTTAGATTTTAAAATGAACCCCCCCCCCCCAAAAAAAAAAATAAAATAAATAAACAAACAAACAAATAAATAAATAATAATAATAAAAAAATTAAATGTTACAGAAAAATATTTGTGTGTCAGTAATGAAGGTCATATATTATGTAACAGACCACATTTCAGACCCAAAAAATGAATCAGAAGAAAAAAAAAATGCAAGTGTGACAACATTTGTTAGGAAAAAAGTTGCTTAGGAAAAAGGTTCCTTATAATATTGCATAAAATGTACCTCAGACTATTGATGCATTATTTTAAAACCCACATATTGACTTTGTTTAATTTATTGCTGTTTATTACTACGCTTTACAGCTTTTTACGTAGAAAACATTTAATTTCATTCTTTTTGAATTTTTGATTTCTTTACATGTGCTATACAGACATACTGATTTCAGAAGACTAACAAAAACAAATATTTGACTTTGTTCCGAACGTCTTCTGACATGGTAGCGCTAAAAATCTAAAAATCAAAAAGACATTTGAAAAAAATCTCTGTACATAAGGATGATTTTCTTTTTGCAAAAATATAGAAAAATAGTAATTACTTATAACTTAGTAGTAACTAAGTTATGTCACATCCATGTGTGAAGTTTCACAAGTGCCTCAGTACTTGTAGACCTTGGTCTATTTGATCTCTTTAAAACGATTGGAAAGACACCGTATATCCCAGGAGCACTGGCAGTGAAGCAGCAATACAACTCCATCACAGCAGACCATGATCACACTCATTAACCAGCTCATTCACATCTCTCGGTAATTTAGAGTCACCAGTCTACCTACTGGCATGTTTTGGGAGGTGGGAGGAAACTGGAGATCCAGGAGGAAACCCACATGGACACAGGAGAACATGTGAAATGCCACACAGACAGTAAACTGGGGACCCTGGAGCTCTGAGGTGGCGACACTGAGGTGCCAGCCTATTAATCTGACAGAAAAACTGAATATATCTTATCTTCATTTCAATTATTAGCAATTTGTATGAAAACATATGCAGCGACCTGCATAAAATCATGCAGATACAGGCCAAGAGCTTCTATTAAAGTTCAGAATGGGGGAAAATGTGATGTCAGTGACTCTGACTGTGGCGTGATTGTTGGTGCCAGACGGACTGACTTGGATTTAATGGCCAGACTGGTTAGAAGAGAATGGCCAGGCTGGTTTGAGCTGACAGGATGTCTACAGAAACTCAAATAACAACTCTTTACAACTGTGGTGAGCAGAAAAGTATCTTGGAAAGCACAACACTTCCAACCCTGAAGTGGATGGGCTACAACAGCAGAAGACCACATGGGCTTCCACTCCTGTCAGCCAGGAACAGGAATCTGAGGCTACAGTGGGCACAGTCTCATCACAACTGGGCAGTTGATGAATGGAAACAGACCAGGCGATGTTTTTTTTCCACAGTTTCAGTATATAAAGGATTTTCCCAGGCTAGCACACAATTCTTAAGATGCCATATGTGATAAGGGTCATGTGAGCCAAAAACCTTTAGCTAAACCAGTGTTGATATATAAAAAGCAGTTTGCCAGTAATCCATCAGCAGTAAGAGGTCATTTTGGTTATTCACAGCAGTCTATGACTGTCCCTGCATGCATGACTATGCAGCTTTCAAACCACTCTCTATTTATACCAAGTGTGAAGAGCTCAACCTCCCATGTTCCCGGTGCCAGTCAGCATTAGAACATGCAATTTTGACCACAACAGGAGTCGAAAAGGAGCCGGAGCTTGCCTTATATAGACATATGCACATATTTATATATGTGATGAGCAGCACTATTTAAAACTGCCATTCTCTTCCTCTAAATTGGCCTTCAAAGAGCCCATTACTGGATTAGCATTACAGGCACACAGCTCTCCCGGCATTCCCCTGCACTCGTTCTGTTTTGTGGGCCGCCACAACGCGCACATGTTGCTGTTTATTTCCATTCTGTCTTGTGTGAATCTGATTACAGGTCGCTAAGTCAATATTTAGCTTTTGTGGCGGATCATAGCCGGTCAGTTTATTTTCCCTCTCGCCGCCGGCTGCCAGCGGTGTATGTGGAGGACGATGTGACAAATAAAAAAATGCCACACAGTGCGGAGGAAAATGAAGGAAAAAAAAATGCTGATTTGTCTTTATTGCAAACATAAGGCATTAGATTGCACAGTACAACTTTGCGTTTTAGTTTGGCGAGGAAAAAGTCAACATGGCGTCCACAGCAATTGCTTTTTTGCTGACAACAGAATCGTTATTGTACATGTCTTTGGTTTTGGTTAAACATGTCCTTGGATTAAGATCATGTAAACATTGCAGAGCGACCCTTCTCTCTGCCATCTTTACTCAACTGATCCAATATAATAGCTTCCCCACACCAAAAAAAACATCAAAAGTTTGGTTTTGTTTTCAAGGAATGACCCCCCATTGTGTATCATTCTTGTCATGATGACAACAAATGTATGTCAAAGGGAACAAAGCAATTTTTTTTTTATGTGCAAGCTGCATACATGGTGTACATGAGATTTAGTAAAGTCTGCTCTCATTACCCAGCAGTGATAAAATAAAATTCAGCTTGAGCTCACATGCGGGCCCCGAGGCTGCACGGATTTGAAAGTTATTAAAAATAGAGAGCGGTATTTTTCTTTCATTCATGAGTCTGTTACAGTGAGAATGCGGACCACACACACCGAGACCTACACATGCCTGCATATGCACATAGTCAACTGGGAACACACACAAACTCAGACTTTGCTCTTGCTCTTTAATGAAAACAGGTCATAGTTTCAACATCATTTTCTTATCAAATGTTTTTTTAATTCCATATTTCAGATCTAGATCTACTGTGCTGACCTCCTGGAAAGAGTTTTAATGTATGTCTGAGTAAATATTTAAAATTATTTCTGCTGTGCTAGATGAAAAGCTGTGCATTGGTGTCTAAATAAAACTATATGCAGATGCAAACCCACAAACCCAGACATTATCATGTAAACTGCATATTCATGGAAATAGAGAGATATGTTAAAGTCCAATTTTTGCTGAAGTCCTGCATGTCTTTGTGTGTACTCAGCTGAAAGCCTTCTTAAAAAACATACATGACCCATAATGAAAACAACATGGCCCCCTATCTCTCTCTCTCTCTCTCTCTCTCTCTCTCTCTCTCTCTCTCTCTCTCTCTCTCTAATATATATATATTAGATGCTCAGGAATGTACTGTTCAGCCTCAGGAGGAGAGCGCAGACAACCATCATGAATCTTCTCTTCTCTCCTGCAGGTATTTCCCCCAGTTTCTCTGCTGCAGGAGGAACTCAATACACTCTAAATCCAAATCATATCTGCAAAAATGAGCATTCCAGTTGCACCAAGCTCATGGGAGCCCACGTCTATGTCTCCACCTTCTTAATGTGATTGATAATGGTCCAATAATAAGGAAGTAGATTAACCCCCCCTTCCCCCAACCAAAAACAAAAAAAAATCACTTACAACTCGACTCCCACACATCTGGAATTCATCTAGATGGAAAAAAACTAGGGATGGTGGGGTATGAGTTAGCAGAGACCCTCTAGCTAGGAGTCCCTTGCCATGTGTTCTCTCAGATGGCAAGATAAACTTGTAGATTTGGAAAGGGGGAAAAAATGTTCCTGAGGGTTTGTTTGCTGTTGAATTTTTTTTTTTTCATTTGGAAAGGCACATTTTCACAAAATCAGACCTTTTAAAACACTTTATGATGATCCCATACAAGTCAGAACATTCTCCTTTTATGATAATGCCAAAAGACAACAATGATTAACAGCAACATGGTGTAATAAGATGCCTTGTAGCAAATAGTTTTGTCAGAGTAATTTTCTACATGCATATTTGGAGCCTCTGTCATCTTTGTAGACCACAAAATATGGTGAAAGATATATTATGTTTCCTCTGGGCACTCTATTATATCATTTATGTTCAAGTGTGTGTGGGCCATAACCTGCTGCCGGTCATTTTATATATGTATATATATATATGTATATAGAAGAGGAAGCAAGTGAGCAGGAAGCAGATGGTTTTTGTGGTGTTTTTCTAACTCACGTGACTTTTCAGCAAACATTAAATATCACGGATTTGGCTGCGTCTTGACTTTACACATCATGCACTTTTAGTGGAGATTTACTCTCCAACCAGCCAGTGATTTAATATAATAAATATTATTATTACTGCACTATTAATCATGGATATTGTGTATTTATAAAGCCAATTAACACTTCACAAAGATAATGTTAAAAGTAATACAAGTAACCCAAGATGAAATGTGACACACACACACACACACACACACACACACACACACACACACACACACACACACACACGAAACCACATGGGATTTAGCAAATCGTTAGCGTTAATAGTGCAGTGTTTACAGTTTTAAAAGCTGGAGTCGACTTTGCCAAACCGGAGGGAAAAAATGAATCAGTTTAGCTGTCCATTCACAATCAGCAAGCCATTATGATAGCAAACTCAGAATTTGGCAGCCACAAAGCATGCTTGGGACTCAGGATTAAAGCATGTAGACATTTTAGATAACATTTAAATGGGAGCAATTTTGATTGGGGCCTGATTCTGAGACCGCGCTGATTTTCTCAGTGGATAAATGGCATAGGATGTCCCACGCCCTCCATCCAGGCCACAACAACCATGACCTTTTCCACACAGCTTTACTTTTCTTTTTCATGACTTTTTTTTTTTTTTCATGAACATACCCTGGGTAGACTCCTTTTTTTGAGAATAGAACTAGTAGCACAAGAAAAAACTTTTTTAACTTCAAAATATAATTTCTTTTAATGCTTTTATAATATTGTGTTATATAAACAATAAGAATCTTAGAAATATGTACACAAATTTCAGAATTTCATAGTTTTCTGTACTTCCCACTTTTGCTTTAATGATAGCTTGCACTCAAACTGGCTTGGACTCCACATATCAGATCAAACCCCTCAGAGTGTCATCCAAGCATGTGCTGCAATGTGCTTCTCCTTCTGTACAAAGGAGTTAACAGGCTCAGGATCTCAAATTTGCTTAAAAAAAAGTGATTAAAAAATAGAAATAGTTTTTAAATACTGAATGTTCAATGTTTCAAGATATTAAACATTTCCTTTCTTTGTTTCAAAAGTTTTCAAAATTCTAAAAATCCACGATTTTGGACCCCATTTGTAGACATGCAGGTTAAAAAATGAGAAAAAGACAAACCCCTCCTCCTTATTAACTCAAAAACAAAACAATTCATTTAGTATGTAGCTACATTTGTTTAATTGCAATGGGATGAGGTGGAATGTATTGCTAATTGGGGTCCAAGCACTAAAATTGCAGCACCCTATATGAATTATAAGGTTCTTCTTAGTCTTATTATTCTTATAATGTCTGTCTTCTCTCATAGGACCTAATGTAACTAAAGCTGCTCTTAAAATCCCATTACAGAACACAACAGCTTATAGCCAAATCATTGTCAAGTGACTTGGTATTTTTTGTTTATGACACAAATACATACATATATTTGCTACATAATCATAATCAATATATTGTTAGCCTCATACCATAATTGCCTAAGTCATGTTTGACCAAATATGACTTGGGCAATTATGCTATGAGGCTAATGATATGTTTGTTTTTCTCACAATATGTTATTACATGCCAGTAAATTACTATAAAATTTACAGCTTTTTAAAAAATTTTTTTTTGTTACAGTGTGGACAACCAAAACATGGGACTGGGCAAATGCATTAATGCTCTCACTTGCCCAGTGCCCACTTGCCCAGGTAATGAATTTTATATTTGTCCGCCGCTGTAAAAATACAGAAAGATTTAGATTTGGTCCAGTGTTACGTATAGTATTCTGTCATGGCTCACTCTATAACTGCATAAACTCTAAAGCAATCACTCTAACTCATTAAAATTCTGTCAGTGTTATACATAGATTTGTGTGTAGTTTCTGTCTATGACAAATGTGATAACTGTAGATCATTTAAGAGCTTAGATCCCATGGAGAAATCCAAGAATGTCCAAGAATGACCAAGAATCAACTCTGCCTCAGAAAGTGAATGAATTCTTAGCACAACTTTGCTTTTTTTCTTCTTCTTCTTCTTCTTCGTGTAATGCTCTCCATATTCCAAACTCCACACCTGCTCTGAAGCCTTGAGCTTTATAGCTGCATTTAATAGTAAACAAGTTCTTTTTTATGCATGACACCAACTGTTGGCCAACAGTAAATGGTTGTATTATGATAACAAGGCCATTTCCTGTAGTTAAGATTTTTGTTTAACTTTAAGGCCTATTCTCAGCCACTGCCTGGGAGCAACCAGAGGTCTACTTTTATCAGGCACATCTTTGCTGAACAAACCAGATGTGGCTTCTTTAAACCAATTATTAGTTGTCCCAGTACATGTAGTTTTGCTATTAAAAGTTTCCATTCAGTTGTTTTAGATGAGAGGGAGGTGGTGGATTCCTTTCTGATAACATCAGCTTTTCCCTGATGCAGTCACAGCTTGTGGCGAACGATTTCTTCATTTGTTGAGAATTGTTTTGAAAATGTTATTCACAGATAACTGCATTTGTCTTCATTTGGAGGCTCAAGCCGGAAGTTTGAGTACACATTTTTGATTATATAGTAATTGACATAATTGTTTTGGGTGTTCAATGTTAAGTCTATAAACCAGGACAAGCTATTTCACGCACAATTGCTTGAAAATCTAATTCAAACTTAATTTAATCTCTGAAACCATTTTTTAAATTGTATTCTACATTTCCAGAAGACCCAAGAAAGCTTTCATAGATCTCTTCTGTAGTGTCAAAATTCTACAGTTGTATTCTTATGTCCTTGTTTTCATCAATCATCTTGAAATATTTTATAGACTTTTTTTGTGGTTAACATTATTTGCAATTACAGGAATTTTGGTAAATCACTGGCTTCCATGCTGCCTCTTCATGGTAGTTTAAAAAACATGTCCCCTTTCCCCAAAGTGGGTAATTTTCCATTCCTATGGCTTTGGTTCTATGAACAAACCAGTTGCCTGGAAAATCAGCGAAAGTGTCCATTTGGAATTATGATAAACTTATTCTTTTTTCACTATCTTTGCAGAAATACGATTAGTTAATACAAAAGTCTTTATAATTGGGGTTTATATTAAATACTTAGTTTTTTTTTAAATTAAAAAGTACATTTAAATTTACAATTATGTCACCTGGTTTGGTTATTGTAGATTTCTGCTGCAGTCAGAATTTGGCCTCAACCAGATGAAATCAAATTTGATTGATCCAATCTACCTTGTATCAACAGTTCAGGCTGGTGGTGGCAGTGTAATGGTGTGGGGAATGTTTTTTTGGAACACACTGGTGTATACATGCATATGCATATCTATCAAAAGTGCTGAATGTGTTTGATTTCTATACATAGTACCTAACCCAAACACTACCAGCTCAACATTAACATGTTACTGAAATATTTAACATAATTTACCAACACTACATTAACTCTGGAGTATCATGGGATTATTAGAAATTAAAACCAGCAAGTCAAATGAAGATTTTATTAACGTTATGATAAAATGTCACACAGCAATCACAACATTAAGATACACCATTGTCAAATCAATTGCTTTTCATTCATTTACTTCTGAAGTGGCTCAGGAGTAGGAGGTGTGTGATGTGAAAACTGAGGACATGTTGATCCAGGAACATGTCCCACTTAAGGTGCAGGAGTATAAGCTAGCAAATTATACAATTCCTGTTAAGGATCATTTTTAATATTTCCACATTTCCACACCTTTGTGTATCAGGAAGGAAATAGTAACTGGGAATATGACAAGAAAGAGATAATTCGCACTAGGTGTATCAAGGCCTGTTTTGATATCGCAGTGAAAATCAATCAATCAATCAATCAATCAATCAATCAATGTTAAGCAACATTGTAGTTGCTATTACCAAAAACCACATGGCCTAGCCAACTCTGATCTCATCTCTGGCACAATACTCTGTCGAGTTGTCTACAGCTACACATAACCCCGTCTGTCAGGATCTTCCTTTCATCCTCTCTCATTTGTGCCCTATTTCCCCTTGTCGCTCAGTCCTCTGGTCTCTCAGGGCATCTAGAATGACACAAAGCTGTGGGTGCCTGCATGCTGGAGGTACCCGTTCTGCGTCTTTCTCCTCGGTGCCAGTAAGATCACTTTCCCGCACTGAACCATGTCTGTGATCCAGGCCGAGGGATTAGCTTTCATAATCTCTGCGTAATCAGAAAGAGTTACAGGGAGGAAATCCATCCTGCACATGTGTTTGTGTCACGCTCGTGTCAGAGCGGCTAATTCACTGTGTCTGGTCGTACAATGGCCTAGCTCATTCTCTTCTCGAGTGGGAGAAAGGGGGCAGGAAATTCACACATGTATCATGTTAGCGTTATGTTAAAGTTCCTCAGGGAGTCGTTACCATTTTCAGATTCTGCTATAAAATGTATAGGCTTTGTTTTGAGCAAC
>CM074968.1:9859218-9870230 GCA_037577455.1 Pangasius macronema | reverse complement strand
CCATATGCAGATGCCCAGTCCTGCCTTGCTTTGGTCAGCGCTGGCTCACATTACATCGTTTCCCTGTGCACATATGTTTTATGAAGTACAACTGTTTTATATTCAGCACTGCCTCCTTTTCTGTTCTGTTCTCTCTGTGCACTCCTCCTTTTCCCGAGCTCCCTGTTCAAGACGCCAAGGGGTAAACCAATCAGAATGCTTATGGTGTTCAGTAGTGGGATCAATTTCTGAAGCGTTGTTGCGGTCGTTTTCTGAATAAACTGACAGTGGTTCATTATTCTTAACAAGAAGAAGGTTGGGGCTGCAGGACACAATCCTCTCCAGATGACGCAGCTCAAGCCAGATTCTCTTAAACCCAGCATGAGGCAAATGTACAGCTAAGGAAATATTTACATTAAAGAGCATGTCCATATTCGTGTTAAACCTCAGTGAACTCTCCTGAGCCGCAGTGGATATCATTAAAAGGTGCTAGGCGTGATGGGTTACTTTAAACAACTGAGGCCAACTGAGGCAGTGTAAAAAAAAAAACAGTGCTTGTGTAAACATACGGGATTTGGAGCGGTCCGAGAAAAAGGGTGTACATCATGCGCACATTCACTAACATTATGTTTATATAATTGAGTACTTTTAAGAGCTTTGAGATCTTATTGTAATGTCATTCATACTTCAGTAACCATCTTCAGTAAGAGCTCTATCCTGTTCAGGGTCATTGTGGTTCTGGAGCTTGTCCTGGGAATACACCCTGAAAGAGAAGCCTGTTTTATTGTAATATCAATCTAATGTAATTTGACTAGCTCGTTGTACAGTTGCCCTGCTGTCTGAGTTCTTAAAAAAGCTTCCTAACAATATTCCACTATAAAATCTTCAACTAGAAAAAGTGTGGTTTTTGATGGAGGTAGTGGTTATAGTGGATTATGAAAGTCCTCATGTTTCTGGTCCGTGCCAAAATGTGTCTTATGTTTGTGTTTAAGTCTTCAGAAAATCTCCTCCCACTGCAGACATGCACACACACACACACACACACACACACACACACACACACACACACACACACGCCTGGTGATGACTTCCTGCTCGAACTCCATGAGGGATTCTTGTTCTTGACTCTTGAGATGACCCCAAACCAAAAACCTCAGCTTTCATTCCTCGGCCCGTGAAATATGCTCTGCGGCTTTGAAATGCTCTCCAGTGGATCGTGAATTGGCGCGTTGTGTCGTCACAGGCATATGCCACTGTCCGGGTTCTGTTCTTGCACTCTCTTGGCTGAAAGATTAATTGACTGCGTACTTTTTCATCTAGTACAGCATTGTGCTGAGTCGAACTTTTTATATCCTCTGGTGGTTAGCATTGTAAATACGATTCGATTTTTTATCACAAAAGGTGTTAATATGTATAAACTAGCCCCTAGATTTCCTTAACATTCATTAGCTTGCTTATTACCCTTCTCAATGAAAGAAAGCGTTCTGCATATCCATGCTGTCCCAAAAGTATGAAAGGTCAGGGATTGTTGTGGGGGAAAAATGACTGGATTCATTTGCCGCTTTGTAGCAGGAATGGCACATTTCTTCAGTCGTCTTCAGTCTAAAGATGTGTGTATTATCCCAAATCGCATACTGGTATATAGTAAATGGTATGTGGAAACCATATGCCACCAGCTGTTATTTTATATAGTGAAGTTTCCTTCTACTCTGAACAATAGTATGCAGTTAGAGACGCACCTGGTTTTCCTGGTTTCCCACCAATGAACTCAAGAACCTGCATTACCTTATAGTCTAAAAACATAAAAAAGCCCATTTTTACAACATAACCCACCATAATGTGTATGATTTAATATATAAATGACATTTTTAAAGATTCTTGTAAGTATTTATAGAAGAAAGTAGATGACAGTGTGAAATGTTTTCTCAGTAAAACATGCATCCACTGTCCGGCATGTGCTTTACTTTTCCACGTACAAGGAGAGGCGCCAAGGCTGGAAGATAGATTCTACTGACAAAACATGTTTACTTATAAAATGTTTTTGAGGCGGTGCTGCTTGCGAACCTGGGCGTCGTTTATATGGTTTGATGTGGAGAGACAACATAAATCAGACAGTACGTGACACCCTGGCATTAATAATAACCAGATCAAACTGGAATTTATCACCGAGAGATAGCTATGAAAGATTCAAACTTAAAAAAACTTCCTGGAGTCTTCAGAGTGTGTCGCAAAATGGCAAGATGAGTCGGCTGATATCAGAATAACCTAAGAATGTATTACACGAATCACTGCAATATGTCTTTCTTTTTGTCCGAAGGAATAACACTTTTCATTGGCCAAAATCAACTTCCAGTTATTTGCATTGATTGTTTCTGGAGTGAATTTTCATCATAAAGACGAGCCTGTGTAATCCAGGATGGCTCAGAAAGATCCCTAACTCCTCTGAGCCACTCTTTCCTACTGATGAGAGAGAAGGGACACAGTGTCAGTATTGTAACGAGAGTACTCTCTCGTTCTCTTGTTTTCCATTGGGACGTTGGACAATGGGTCATTCATGTCAGTCTGTCATCCCTGAGTGACATGAAGGTGCAGAGACACCCCTGGGAATCTGACTACTGAATCTGTCATGCTAATCTCATACAATAATCCTCTTTCTCATCCCTCACACTCCTCCTGTTCATATCAGCAGCTAAACACTGTGCAGCTCCGGAGTCAACATGACGCATTTTGATTTCTCTTCCACACAGAGGTCTATAACTACAAAACATAAGCTAGATGAAAGGGTGCATTTAACTTGAGAATGCTATACCCAATCGCAGCAGTTCTTTGGCTCCTTTCATTACTGCTAATGGTCAGAGGCTTTAAAGAGGGAGATAAGGGGTGGATAAAAAAACATGAACAATAAGGTTTTCAAGCCAGTACATATGCATTCAGCCAGGACTAACAATTACATTCCCCATTATTGAGAACATCCAAAAGACTCGGCTATTTTGGATAATCATTTGCAGATTTCGGGGAAACATTGCCCGCAGATGCAATCAAGACAGTAATATTTAAAGCACAGCAATTCTGGTGGAATATTCCCAGAGAACTAAAGCCATCCTGCAATTAGGCCTTGTGGGTAATTGCTGCTTTGTGATAAGATGTGATTCTTAATATATTATTGGACTGGGTTGGCTAGTTTTATTCCATTTGTACAAAGTCAACAGGCTGTTTAGTCTGACCACCAAGGGGCATTTGGTGGTTTGGCCGCAAAGCTCTGTCTCTCTTGCTCTGTCATGTAACTTCTGCACTTTTGCATTGTGGGAAATTAATCACCACAAGAAGTCCCTGCCTGAAGTGACCAATGTTGTCTTAGCCCATAAATGGTTAATGGGCCCCTTGGCCTATCCAGCAAAACTCTAAGGCTGAGCTGTTTTGGAGAGTGGAACAGTGTTTTAAATCTCACTGCTCTGAGCACACGGCTTTGGACCACCCGGCTCGGAGCAACACATAATACAATCCAGAGCTCTCTCTGTCTTTCTTACTTACTCTCTCCTTCTCCCCCTTGTTTCTCCCCTCCTCACATCTACCTATATTTGGAACAGCTTGGATTTCAGGAGTCTCCTGGTTGAGATGTTCTACAGTAAACAATGTAAAACTTCTGTAAAACCTCAGAAGGTGTGATCTGTTTCACAGCAGATTTACATATTTTATTAATAAGTTATTTACTAATCCCACAGTGTGTGTATCCGGAAAAATTAAAGTGAAAAATCAAATATTCTGGACATATTTTTCTGAGAAATTTTACAAGAACCATTTTATGCCGCCTGTTCAAATGAGTATATTAAGCTGATGTCATGGAGTATTGAATATATCCCTTAATATATCATTTAATATAACAAGACACTCACCACACTCATACCCTCATCATTTTATATGATCCACTGGAGGAAAACCATGAAGAAGGTTTTCTTTTCTATGTGTTCCTGCATGCCCTGTTTCAAAAGCACCAAAGCGGATTATAATTTTGGCCCAGCTCCTGCGGGACATTAAGGAAAAACTCAAGCCCTCATTGAGTAACTCAGTAAGAGACACAGAGGGCCTTTTGGAGGGGGCTCTGGCGCCACAGACTCCAGGAACTTCACAGGCATGATGGATGGAGCTCATTGCCAAGTAGTTTGGAGACCCAAAAAAAAGGCCTGAACCAACCTCTTGAGACAATGAAGAAACTGGTGGACTCTAGATTCATGCTGACTGTACGAGAAATCATCTTGACCCAAGACTATAAAATGATGTACTGTACATTTCTTTTAGCCCTGCATAAATGATATACACTCACTGAGCACAGGAACACCTGTTCACCTACTCATTCACACAATTATCTAATCAGCCAATCGTGTGGCAGCAGTGCAATGCATAAAATCATGGGCCAGAAGCTTCGGGGAATTGTTCACATCAACCATCAGAATGGGGAAAAATGTGATCTCAGTGATTTTGACCATGGCATGAATGTTGTTGCCAAACAGGCTGGTTTGAGTATTTCTATAACTGCTGATCTCCTGAGATTTTCATGCACGACATTCTCCAAAGGTACTCAGAATGGTGCAATAAAGAAAAGCAATCCAGTGAGTGGCAGTTATGCCTTGCTGATTACAGAGGTCAACAGAGAATAGCCAGACTGATTCAAGCTGACAGAAAGACTACAGTAACTCAGATAACCAATCTGTACAACTGTGGTGAGCAGAAAACCATCTCATGGACCTTGAGGCGGATCGGCTACAGAAGACCACATCGGGTTCCACTTCCGTCAGGCAAGAACAGAAAGCTGAGGCTGCAGTTGGCACAGGCTCACCAAAACTGAACAGTTGAAGACTGGAAAAACATAGCCTGGTCTGATGAATCTCGATTTCTTCTGAGGCACACAGATGGTAGGGTCAGAATTGGTGCCAAAAATCATGAATCCATGCCAGTCCAGGCTGGTGGAGGTGGTGTAATGGTGTAGGGAATGTTTTATTGGTACACCTTTGGCCCATTAATACCATGGGTATTGCTAGAATGCCACAGCCTATTTGAGTATTGTTACTGATCATGTCCATCCCTTCATGGCCACAATTTACCCATCTTCTAATGACCAATTCCAGCATGATAATGCACCATGTCACAAAGCAAAAATCCAAAACTGGCTTTATGAACATGACAATGAGTTCAATGTTCTTCAGTGACTTTTCCAGTTACTAGATATGAATCCAATAGAACCCCTTTAGGATGTGGCAGAATGGGAGCTTCGCAGCATGAAAGTGCCCTGAAAAATCTGCAGGAATTCATTCAATGATGTCAACATGGACCACAATCTTAAAAGGAATTGTATTTGAAAACAGAGAGCACAGGGTAAGAGATTTATCAGTTCTAATGTGGATTGAAGTTCATTACTGGATTTGTTATATGTATGTATATAATACAGTAGCTTTCCCTGCCCTAGCAATTTCTCTTTCATTATGAGACAATTTATAGATATTTGTTATTATATTCCAGTCACCGTTTTTACAGATGAAACACATTTTATGTGCACTTTAACCTCATATGCGTGTTTAGAGACATGACTGTATGACTGTATTTGAAGACAGATTTAGAGAAAAACAGCCAAGCTCTGCTCTTCAGCAGCTGCAAACCAGAAAAGCGAACCAGTTTATTTGATGTGGCACCATCTTGCCTGTTAGACTAGAGCTGCGATTTGCTTTTCATTCGACTCTGGCACCTTTAACCATTAACAAATATCCCATAGACAAATAAAGGACTGTGTACTTGCCAAGTAAATCATTTTAAACAGTAGGGATTTTAAATATCATAGCATCATAACTCAAATGAGGCAGTTTCTGAAATACTCAAACCAGCCTACTTGGCATCAACAACTATGACATATTCAAATTCGCCGAGACCACATTTTTCCCTCAGTCTAATGTTTGATATGAACATGAAACTGAAGTTCTTGCACTGTATCTGCATGATTTTATGCATTGCTCTGCTGCTACATGAGTGGCAGATTGGAAAATTGCATGAACGAGCATGGGTACAGGTGTTCCTATTAAAGTGGCCTGCGAGTGTATATTAACATTTAACAAGTGATATATAAGTCTTGATCAGCCTACAGATCAAGGCAACTTCAAAGGTATTATATGAATGATAAAGTGGTGCATTTTAGCACACCATTTTTGCAGAAGTGTCCATTTTCAATTTCAAACTCTTTTCAGTGTTACGGGCAGTGATCTCCGAATAACAGGTGCAGAAAGCCCCCTGCTCTGAGTCTGTTATGCCACTTACATCCTGTCTAGACACACATCATTTCCTGTCATGAGTGAGTGTCAGCTTTTTATATTTATAGAAGAATGGGGCAGGGATTTCTCTGGATCAGAAAACAATGCCTTCTTTTAGTAGTGCTCTAGCTTGGCAGGCTATGGCTGTTTTGAGGTGTCCTCTTTAATAAACTCTGTAAACTTAAGTCTGTCACATCCAGACACACTCCGTGTGCTCAAGAGCACCACTGTGCCAAAGCCAGAGTGAGTGTCCACTGTCTTAACACTCCTAAGCCAGGTTTATAAACAAGCTGCCACAAAACCCATCATTCAAATTGGGTAAATGCAGCTAAAATGGGTGCGTTCAGGTGTCAGATTACACTGTAGTCAGAGTCAGATGTCTTATTCGCCATTATGATTATGAACCAAACTCCCAGTCTGACTTATTTAATTAAATTTTAAATCTCCTCTCTGGGACACTTCCGATAGATGACTTTCTCCCACCGTCCACAGGAAGCCTCACCGCCTGAGAGCACATCAAAATTGATTCAGCTCCGGCAGTTGGGGACCAGACTTCTGACCCGCCGTCCTTAGGGGGAAAGCCGTAACCACTCCACCATTTGACGCAGGCTTATTTTTAATGCCACTATCTGAAGATTTGCAGGGAAATATGTAACCTCTGGACTGGTTTGATGTCTCACAACCCTGGGAAGGGTCATTTGAAAATGATGGGAGCTGGTTCACCTCATTACGAGTGCTTATAATTCGAACTGAATTCTCTTCGTGAGTTGAATAAAGCACGATTTATATAAATCTCAATTTCAGTGCACACGATTGCATTAAATATTGCCTACTAAGAATCTAAACTCTATGAAGATTTCATAAAAAAGTGTCTTTCACACTACAATGAGACACGTGATGTTCTAATATTTTAATATCACATCTTTTTGTTTGTTCTTCCATGAGCGTATGTCAGGACTCCAAAAGTAGCCTTTGCACTCCAAACATTTTTCTTACAATTCCCTTCCAGCTAATATTTAACAAACCGTGTCCTCGTCAATGGGAGTCTGTGTAGCTGTTAATAAATTTAACGCTGTATGAGGATATGAGACCCGGCCGGTGATGCAGACATAACTCTGAGTTTACATCTGCTGTGCACACTTCAACTGTACATCCAAATGTGAGCATATTGACTCCAGGAAAAGTTCTTGTGCCCCATCATGACTGGAGAAACCCTTTTTTTTTGCTTTCCTATGGTGTGAGAAAAAGTTGTTTGTGTTGGACCACCACCAGCGCCACAGCATGTTGTTCTGTTTCAAGTCGAGCAGAGAGTGATTATTGTCTCCTGAAACAGCCTGGCTGACAGCAATGCAGTGTCAAATAAAGTCGTTCATGAGATTGGAAACATTCAGAGTAGCCGCAGAAGTTCACAGCTTTTTTCTTTTTTTCTTTTTTTTTTTTTTTGTTCCAGAGAGTATTGTGGTCACTTACTACACCCCACTGATGTTTAAAGCCCTGGTCACTTAAAGAGTGCTTGTAAAACGGCCCCCACCGAGCTATAGGCTCTTCACGAACTGTTAATTCTACCTGTTGTGTTTCCTTCAGCGCCCCATTTTCCTTTATTTTGCTTAGGTGTGGAACGTGGCACCCAAATGAGCGACTCGTTTTTAACAATAATTAGAGTGATAAAATAGGAACTACTGCCAGGCCACATCTGCGAAACTTCAAGTTCAGGCTGCAAACAGGTACATTAGCCCACATTAGCTGCACCATTTTTCTTATGATGAAAGGAAGTTTTCTTTCCTAGAAATACATATATTTAAAAAAATAGCAATGGAACATCCTATTTATAAACAGGCTCTGATATCAGCAGGATATCAGGTGTGATGATAAGACCTCTTTTTCGTGCTTTTGGAACAGCATGTGAAATGATGCAAGTGAAAGCTGAAGATATATTACCTTTAAAAAGTAGATGCTGGAAAAAAAAACAGGAAAAGCAACATGAGAAAACTATTTGTTGTTGCGTGCGAAAAAGCAACCAGAGGAAGATTTTGTTCAGCCCATGGAAGTCTATGACTTTTTGACCCCTTTCCGTTCTCTCGCTAATAGTCCAGACTATTAAATTTAAGTGAGTAAGCATTATTAAACTGTTTACAGTAGGGTCTGAATTTGCTACCAGAAGTATCAGGTGGATGTAGATGAGAGCTTAATCGTGGTCAGGCAAAGGTCAAAGATCAGGCAGAGAGAGAAATACAGGAAGAACAAAGGGCCAAAAAACATGAAGAATGCAAAATGGTCAAAAGCAGGAAAGCAACTGGGAAATGATGCATTGCCAACTGTAAAGAATTCAAAACCCCACAAAGAACAGGAATGATTGGATTGTTTAAATGGACAGAGTTGATTGAAGAGAAACAGAAATCAGGTATGGTAGTGTTACATTTACGGCATTTAGCAGACGCCCTTATCCAGAGCAACTTACATTTTATCGTATTTACACAACTGAGCAGCTGAGGGTTAAGGGCCTTGCTCAAGGGCCCAGCAGTGGCAGCTTGGCGGTGCTGGGGATCAAACTNTACATTTTATCTTATTTATACAACTGAGCAGTTGAGGGTTAAGGGCCTTGCTCAAGGGCCCAGCAGGGGCAGCTTGGTGGTGCTGGGGATCAAACTCATGACCTTCCGATCAATAGCCCAACATCCTAACCACTGAGCTCCCACTGCACCACCTGCTGTGTTCAGGTGAGTGTGAATGTTGTAAAATCTGGGGTGGATTGGGATGAAGAGTGGCTCCTGTCTCAGCAGTGGATAATCAAATTATTAACTATTGCATGTGTCACACACACACACACACACACACACACACACACACACACACACACACACACACACGTATGAATTTCCTCTATTTGTTTCATTGAAATGGTTACACTATATTGTTTAGATTGACATGCATTGCTGAAAAGCACTGATCTATTTGTCCAGCAGCCTCCATTTGAATATCACTGTTCAACATTTTATCTTTAAAGCTGCTCTATGCAATATTAGCAGCTCTTCTGCCAGACTTAGCTACTAACACTGTCCAACTGTCCCTTCAGTCCTTTGCCCTCCATCCACAGCTCTCTCCACAGTGGACGCTGATTAATTGAATTAGGTAGATGTGCAAATGTTTATTTGGATCCAAAGTTTGGACTTTCCACAAAAGCAGTTTTATAAAATACCTCTAAGTATGCTTTGGTATGTCTTCTTTCCACATCGAAGCAGAACTTTTAGGCTTCTTAACAACCTACATAGAGTTGTTTTAATTTTTCTCATCCATGACCATTTCAGAGGCTGTCAGCTAAAGAAGATCTCGTCTGGACAGACCCTGCCTAGATGCATTGTACTGTACTCTTATATAAGAATAACACAATGATGAATTGTGTTGATTTTGTAATACCATAGTGTATAACTAATGTAAAAAAGTAATGTGGATGCATAGATATAGCAGTAAGATCCCACTGACAGGCAGGCGTGCATGTGAAATAGAGGCTTTAGCAGATGGAATTGCGTTTTCACTTATCTCTGCAAGCCTTAACCTTTTTCCCAGAGACATCAAGAGCAACAGACGCAATATGGCCAAGAATCAAAGCGCCTCTGCACATGACAAACAACATGTCCTGGACTTCATGGGGATCTGGCCTGTTCTCTGGTTCAGAGCTGACCCCAGGGAGCAGAACATTTTGCTTGAGCAATGAGCTATGTGTGTAATGGTCCTGCTTTAGTTCCAGCTTGGCCTTCATGTCACCAAACGCACAACGCTGAATTGTGGCCATGTGGTCAAAATAACAAGATAACAATGGTTTCTTCTTTGCTAAGTTTTGCTAAATTCTGTGCCAAGAGTTCATTTTGGTTGCTTTTTATTTCAATAGATGTCAGAATTAATACAAAATGTTTCTCAGTTAATGGTTATTATTGACATATTTTAAACTTTAAAGCATCTGAGTTATTTTAGAGCAATTAAGTGATCAGCATTGTGGAATGTAATAAAAATGCATCCAGGTCTTGGTAATGAACTTTAAAATATAATAATATTAACATATTTTTTGTGTTCTTGAATGAGCAGCACATTGTTTCCTAAATTCAGATAAAGTATAATATAAATGAGTATAATGATTCTAGCTGATATCGTGGCTCTAACACCAGTCTACTTATGATACATTACCCAGATCCTTGAAAATCTGGATATAGGCTGGTGAGTCCAAACTGGTTCAAGTTACAGTTCCTTGAAAAACAGCCAAGTAAAAAATCCCATCTGCTTACCGCCTCGGCTTGACTCAGAGGGGAAAAGCCTGAAGCTTTGAAATATGTGTAATAATGTAATTGCGTGAATGCTATTTCACAAACATTGAGCGTGTGTGTGAGAGAGAGACACAGAGCATGATAGAAACCTGTGTTTGGTTTGTGACCCCTATCGTTGTCATCTGCTAGAGTTGCAGCTGCATCTGTCCCCTTTCCAGCTCTTACACACACACCAGCAGCTGTCATTGCGAAAGTCCTGAGATCATGTTTCCCTCATAGTAATGCCCCCTCTTATTATACCATGATGCTCCTATGCACACTACAAGACTTTGATACTAGCTGTTTTTTAAATACTGAACTCATTTTTACAGTAGAATGGTCATGGCAGTTGCAAGTTTTTAATGAGACACTTAACCCTCTACTGCATGAATTATTATATTTACATCAAAAATATTTTTATGGATTTTTATTACTTTAATTAGTT
>CM074968.1:9841903-9859118 GCA_037577455.1 Pangasius macronema | reverse complement strand
TATTATAACAAGCCCCCTTTTTCCAGTTACATAGAAAAAAGTTGTTTTTTATTATTGTCTATACAAAAAAAATGGAGCTAAATTAATAGTTTCCATATGGCAACGCCATGCAGTAAAGGGTTAAAATCTTTCATTCCCACTGGTCAACTTTAGGCAAGCCATTATATATATATATAAGGTATGAGGTAGCATATAACCTGCTGATTTCTCATTTTTCTCACACTGATGTAATTTGAAGTGACAATTACTACGTAAGCTGTTCACTCTTCAGTAAAAGACCCTGTCAAAGCCTCTAATTATCTCTAATACTTCTTTTCCTTACATCTCCTACAACCCTTAATTGAGACATAAAAAACCCATTCATCAGTCTTAGAGAGTACAACTTGGAGCCAAAGAGCTCATCAGTACATGTCTACATCACCGCACATGAATGATTGCAGAATGATGAAGATTCACTCTACTGATTGACAGATTGTTTATGATAGATGGACTGTTGGCATCTAAGCACTGATTAAAGGAATGTGTCACCAAGTACTCATGTGTTGTGGAAATGAGATCATGCTAGCTAGCTTCCTTGTGTTGTTTGCCACATTAGCGCTTATACACAGCAAATTCCCCCGTATTGGTTTAACACTGTACAGTGTTGATAAATGTCCAATTGTTCATAAATGCACTCTGAAAGTGTTATATCTACAGTCTGAGTGTTAATTCAGCACTGGGGATTTTGCTGTGTATTTGACTGCCATCTTTTCCTGTTATCTTTCCCATTTGGTCAAACATGTTTTATCTCATTGGCTGTGGACACCATGATGTAATCAGTGGTGGGTTAACTGTACTGGTACTTACTTGTCAGTAGAGAGTGATATACAGAGATTATACATGTTGGCTGTATTTACTATACAGCTCAAGTGAAGCATTTACACCCTTGACAAACTTTAATGGGAGCAAAGACTTCTGGATCCAGCTTCTCGATCCAGCTATGATTGGGACACCCTGTAGTATGCTTAAGAGCCCATTTAAGAATTAACCAGTGCCACTAAGTTTATTTGGTTGAGAATATAAAAAATATATTTATTTGATAATAATCGGACAGTCCAATACAGACAGTTTGCACTATGTTTATTTCCTCATGGAGAGAAAGTACAGAAATTCCAAACTCATGAAATTAATGAATGATGATTGTGATACGCATGCAGTGTGAATTGAAGAAGCGTAGACCGCACAATAAATAAAGCTTACTACGTTTACTGGATTTATGAAAGAAGTGTTGTTGTTTGGAACTGGATTTCAGCTGGAGTAGCTTCTGTTTGCCACATTCATGAAGCAAAAATATTGAAAACAATGAAAGCAAAACCAGAAATGAATAAACAAATGGCTTGAAGACCCACATCTGCAACAATTTTGCAACAATTACTTATCAAGATCAATGCAGTTTTATTGTAGGTTTTACTTTTAAAAAGATTTTTAAAATATCAGTCATTTAGATGTGTGTGTTTTGACAATATGTGAATCAAATCGAATCAAATCAGATCAGATCAGATCAAATCAAAACAAAAGCCTGTGCCCCTTGTTCAAGAAGACACAGTCCTTGATTCACATCCTACCGTGTCCACTCTAGTGAACAACAAACGCCATCATTCACTTTCTATGTATGTGTGTGACACAGAATTGCGATTTCAGTGCCAATGGTGAGATCTTCTCAACTCTGTGGCAAATTAGATATGACCCGAATGATTCCTCAGACCAATCCTATGGCACATGTGGTCACAAATTTGGGTTCCTACCTCCAATTAGATCTCATGTACTGTTTGATGTTCATGGTTTAGAGAAGATGGTTTCATCTTATCTTGTCATATATGACCTGTATGTAGAGTGTATAGAGACATCGTGGAAAAAAATAAAGCTACACATCCACAAGTGACAAACTACAAGTGACACGAGTGACTTGTTTCTCGCTAGTGTGAACACACACTAAGGCCAAACCACTTTAAAAAAAACAACAACAAAACCACTCAGACGCAAGACAAATAAGAGATTCTATGTAAAATCATTTTGCAATTTTCATGTACTGGAATTGAATTTGGCCTTCAGTGTTTCTTCTTATTTTTGTACATTTCACATACTAGGTAATGCGATGTTGTCCTGTTTAACCTATACTACTATACTTAACCTTGACTCACTCAAAATATATCACATGAAATCCTCAAGCCCAGAGCCGAATCTAAATTACAATGATTTATCTACATCGCTGAACATGCCTTTTGAGTTAGGTTTTGCCTTTTGTGTATCACCTGGTTTTTATGTATGAAATTCTTGCCTCTTGTCTATCTTTGAATCTTGATCCTGAATGGCAAAAGTGGGGCATCTTGAACTTCTGACACATGTCTCTTCCCAGAAGCAATGTCTATTTTGGGTTGTCACTCTTTCTTCGTGAACTTTGGCTGCGAGAACAATAGCCATTCTGTTTGGCTCTCCCTCATCTCCTTCTCTCCATCTCTCTCTCTGTCACAGGGCAGGTATTTCCTGAGGGAATACAGGCCATTATCACAGCCCAGGAAGGTCAGGTTTCAGCTCTATATTTCTCCAGGAGCTCTGGCCTTCAAATCAATATCTACATATGTGGTGTTCTCTGGCAGGCACCCGAACCCACCACCCCCAGCTGGAGGTTGTCACTCTGTCATGCTGTATATGTCTGTCTCTCACAGGGCTATGGGCAGGATGCAGGCTTAGAAGTCTGAGCGAGAAAGAGAGAGAGAGAGAGAGAGAGAGAGAGAGAGAGAGAGAGAGAGAGAGGGAGGGAGGGAGGAAGGAGGGTGAGAGATCTGGATACGGGTACACAGCTGCTGGTAGGCTGAAGTTACGGGTTGAAAAGGTCACAGAAAGCAACGCTTCATCAATCTGAAGGCCAGTGCTGTTAAAGGAAGGTTGAGTTTTCAGGGCTGAAAGGTTATATGACTGCAGTATTTACAGTTCTAATGTCATTGTGTAATCTAGTGATCCTGGTTGTTTTGAAAGCTCAGAAGATGTGCAGGATGAAAGACAGAAAGCATATGAAGCATAAAAAGAGTTTGCTTTTAAAGTCTGGTTCCTGGCATGTCTATTGTAGTTCCTGTTCCGTATGGAAACATGAAACCTGATATGGTCCGTCACTGAGATGTCTACAAAAGCGAAAAGGAAAAAGAAAAAGATCTTCACACCGGCAGGCTAGCGTTGTCAGCTAGGGAATACCAAGAGGCTTTCCAGATGCATGCCTTAGTCTTTGTCTATGCTGAAGACAGATATCTGGACGTCGTAATCCCAGCCTGGCCCCTCACCAAGAACTTTCTCTTTGTGATTTATTGGGCATTTGTAGAGGGATGTTCTCTCGAGTTGAAGGGGAGGCTAGTAAGCAGATCCAAACTAACATATCATATCATACATGTGTTTTTTAAATAATTGTGTCTATGTAGAAACATAGCAACAGTGATACTTGTATTCCCAAAAGTAATTAGAACACAGATTGCATGATATAGTGGCATTGAGGGAGTGAGTTATGCTTTCTTTTTTACTGTCTTGTTTTCACCATTATGATATTGAGCAGACTGGGAGCTTACACTGTCAGAATTCAGGATGGCGGGATGCCATCAATATATATAATCAAGATAGGTGGATCTTAATAATCATGGTAAAAAAAAAGTTATGAACAATTCATTCTTCATTACCCAAACACACACATTCACACCTAGGGGAAATTTTGAGTCTCCAGTCCACCTACTGCCCTGTTTTTGGAGGTGAGAGGAAACAGGAGAACCCAGAGGAAACCCAGAGGAAACCCAGAGTGCCACGGGCATGGTGAGAACTTGCATAACTCTGCACAGACAGTAAGCTGAGCTCAGGATCAAACTGAGGATCTTGTAGTTGTGAGGTGGCAAAACTACCGTTCCATCCTGATTAACGAATGCTTGTTTATATTTCAAACGTAGAACCAAAAGGTCTGTGAGAGTGAATGTTGGATATGAAGGTGCAACATGGATTTTATAAAAATGGGTAAAACTGTTATATTAATGGACTAAGAAATGATCTAAATAATAAGTAACAACAGATAAGAATTTGTTTATCACGTAATGTTTAAAAAATTCAAAATGTATAAACAGATTTTTAAGCTAGTGGGTCTTTTTTTTGACATTTTTTCACATTTACATCCAAATATTGCAAATTTATTTCCTCTCTTTATTTATTTTTAGTCTCACATATAGCTGAACCTTTGAATAATCTCATCAAAAAATGAATTCATAGTAGTTTATATTGCAATTTTAGCTAGTTTATTAACTAAATATATATGTTTGCTATAAATAAATAAAGACTATAAAGAACCCAGAATGGTTAATGGTGATTAGTCAGTTTATAGTGCAATGCCTTTGGTTCAGTATACATTAAGTTTATTAAGATCTCTTCAGACAGTCCTGCAACTAATAAAGTGGGTGGGTTAAAATGTGAAAGAATCACACACACACACACACACACACACACACACACACACACACACACACACACACACTAGATGTCTCTTTAAGATGGTTTCATTACTTATCTTCACAGTTTGTCTAATCCTCAGACAGTACATCATACCTGTTTTTGCACCCATACCATATTGTGAAAAACATTTTGATGAGATTCCCAAGAGGTTAATTTTTGGGAGACACAAACTGTCAACCAGCTCTAAAAAACAGCCAAGAGTGCAATAAAGAACCCTTCACACTCCCACAGTCAGCATCTAAGGTGAAAGAGGTCAGTATGTCTTGAAATTAAATTTTTTTACACTTCATTTTTCCTGTTTTCTCCCATTTCTTTCCTCCATTAGCCTCTTAGGACCCAAAGATAAAACAAACATCTGGAGTTAATATACATGAGATGACAACAGCTACAGCAATTCTGAACCAGAGGAGCTATTCCTGCGTAAGTGGAAGATAATGTATCAGTGGAGATAAGGCTAAGACTGACCCATGATGGCTTACTGTCCACAGGAATCCAGGCTGTACTCCCAACTCCCTCCCAGAATGCAGTGCATTATGTTTGGTGTGCTGACATCGCCTTATCTTTCATTAATTTATATGCTTAAACCATTTGTATGAAACTCCTACCACTTGTCATTGTATTTTATGGATTAGTGCTGATCTGGAATTGGCATTTCTTTTGCATTCTTGATATTTTTCCACTTCTCCTGTTTTTTTCTCTGATAATTTTTTCCATCCTGCCCTGAAGTGGCTCGCTGCAAAAAAACAGATTAGGTATCAGCTTTTCTCAGCCTTAAGTCCTTGAGGCTGATCATTGGGGTTAGCAGTGACCACTTCACATGAAACCTAACACTTTCGTATTTAGATGAGCTGTAATGTGTGAGTATATTTTTAAAATCGGCATTCTAGATTACCATTCTTATCTCATCAGTGATAAAAGTAGCCTTTAGTACAGTGGCCAGTAAGTGCACAACACATTAACAAACCAAAAATGCAACAACAAAGCCAAAAAAGGTGGCAGCAAAACCAAAAACTCGACACTAAAACCAAAAAAACACAACAATAAAACCAAAAACATGGTAACAAAACCGAAAACACCGTAACAAAATTAAAACCACCACAACAAAACCAAAAATTATGACAGTAAAACCATTCTGATTGCAAACGATGTAGGACTATTACAAGGAAAAAGAATTGCACAGTTTTCAGTGTGTTATCTAGTTAGTCTAGTCATGTTTTAGGTTTTGCTGTCTTGGGTTTCGTTTTTTCTTTCATGTTTCCAAATCTGCTGTCATATTTTTTGGTTTTGCTGTTGTGCCTCCAAATTTGCTGTTATGCTTTTGGTTTTGTTGTTGCATTTTTGCTTTGCTTTACACTTATTTGGCACAATACTTTAGAGATAGGTATGTCAACTCCTGGTAAAACTAGCGTATTTAGATTACCATATTTATCTCTCCAGTGGTAATGCTTGGGAGTACCATGTATAGATTGGTCAGTGTGAACAAGTATATTATCTCATGGAAAATTAGCATTTTTATGGTAGCATTTTTTTACCCCTCCACTGCTAATCGATGGCTCTAGCATTTAGAGATGGGTTGATGTGCACAAGTATGTCAGCTCTTGGTAAAATTAGCCTGTCATGTTGAGTGTTGACAGAAATGCTGAGTGCAGAGGAATCCTGTAGATGACATGAGCCTGAGGCGAGGCCTCTTGGCCAGCTGCTGCTGTCAGGTACTGGGCCATTTGGTGGTAAATCATGGCCGTGGCCTGGTGAGAACGGCACTCCAACATCTCCCCTTTCTCCCAGCGCTGATGGGAAAAGCAGCCCCAGTGTCTGTTCCGGCCTTGCTTGAGTTCCAGAAAGAAGTCTGTTAACTGTCCTTCCCAAGAGGATTATATCGTAATCCCTACAGCAACTGCTGCAGAAAGCACATGCCCCAGATTCACTCAGCAGAGGCTAGACTAATTAAGATGTTTTTATTGAAGTTGATTGTGTTTTTCTGAAGATGTAACTTATATTTATTTACTCTTATCTCCAAGGAAACAATGCACCAACATGGGAGATGAGTGTTTAATTTAAGTTTTTTTGTTTGTTTGTTTCACATAGTAGTAGATATTGTAGAATTATCTACACACCAGGTTTCCATAGTGCTGCACATTATGATTGTATTGTACGTGCAGTTTTCTTCATGCAGTTGATGTCAACAATTATCACTGCACTAAGTGCTACTACATACCATTCACTGTACACTCACAGGCCACTTTAATAGGAACACCTGTGCAATTGTGCAATTACCCAATCAGCCAATCATGTGTCAGCATAAGATAATGCAGATACACGTCAAGAGCTTCGCTTGATGTTCTCAGTGACTTTGACCATGGCATGGTTGCTGGTGCCAGACTGGCTGGTTTGAGTGTCTCAGAAACTGGTGGTCTCCTGAGATTTTCACACACAACAGGCTCTAGAGCGGCGGTTCTGAGGGCAGACACCAAAATCAGAGGAGAATGGCCAGACAGGTTTAAGCTGATGGGAACAGTATGGTAACTCAAATAACCAACTGTGGTGAGCAGAAAAGCATCTGTGAGCACACAGCATGTCAAACCTTGGGGCTGATGAGCCACAACAGCAGGACAACACTCCTGTCAGCCAGGAATCTGAGGCTACGGTGGGCACAGGCTGGCATTGGACAATGTGATGTGACATGATTGGCTGTTTGGATAATTGCATGAATATGCAGGGTTACAGTTGCTCCTATTAGTGGGTAGTGAGTATTAATTTTTATAATTATGATAAGTTTATTCTCTATATTATAACTAAAATCACATGCTACACTCAGTATTTTAATCACAGGTCTAATGGATTGTGACCTTTTACCGCCAATTGACGTCAAACATGGCTCCTCCTCATGTATCATCCAAGCTCCCTTCCTATACTGGAAAACAAATGTTGCCTTAAAATTAAGGTCCTGGGTTTCTTTAGAGCTCTCCTGCCCTTCATCCAAGCACAGTAAAAAACAAACAACAAATGAGAGAGACAGTGAGAGCAAGATTGAGAGACACATGGTAACCATGTGGAGGTCATCTTATCTCAAGTTCAAAGAGAATGAGCCGGTCAAGGAGGCTTACTCAATCCGCAGAGTATGCTTTCATGATAAGAGCTGGTGGATGGCGTGTTGGCTGGTGAACTGGGGGTCCTTGAGGACACATGCTTGAACCTCGTTCTGCTTCTTGAACTTCCACTGCTTCTTTGAGAATCAAACCCAGACCCATCAGCTCCCACTCTCTGAGAAATCTCATATTTCTTTGGTTTCCAAAGTTGAATTGGAATTTATCATAGCATAAAAAATGGGTCTTATGGGTACAAGGCCCACATGTTGAAAGACCATGCAATATATTATGAATGTTTCCCTTATGAAAATATGCCTTATGGTTGACAATGGATTTATTTGCAAGATTTCACTTAACTGCACAAAAATGACAGCAAAGAAATTGCCCAAATGAAAGTCTGTGCCTGGAACCCCATGAATTATAATTAATTTAAATGACTAATTTATTTAAAAAAAAAAAGAACAATCCATAATTTAAAAAAAAATCTTTGGAACACCATTTCATTTAAGGTACAAACATTTCTTAATGTAATAATACTGATATATCCTATTTAGCCCATCCAACAAATTACTGTTATGTTAGCTGGAGAAGGAATCACATTCCAATGGGACGTTTTAACAGCACCAGTAATAGCAGAACACAGGCCTTTAGCTGATTAACCCTCAAGTAGGCTTAGACACACTTGTGCTCTTGTTCCATGCTGGAAAAAGCCTTTTTCCAGAATTGGATAAAGCCTCATGTAAGAGCTACTTCTACTGAAGCAGCCTTCCATTGAAGTCAGGCTTCAGATTGTGGGGGCTGGGAAGTGTGTTCAGACAGCAACTACAGGCCTGGGTCTTCTGTCTGACATTATCCAGCTATCTGGCCTGTCCATGGGCCTTGATGTTGATGGATGAAATGAGCCGCTCCTCCTCCATTTATCTCCATTTTAGCCTGAAGGAGTGACAGTAAGTATGTCTGACACTGGAGGGCAAAAGAAGGTTCTGGATTGTTCGAATGTTATCACAGACGAGCTGGGATTGCTAAGCTGTATTTTCGTGGCGGTCTGAACGGACCTTGTGTGTGTGTATATCCACTGTTCTCTTTGCAGAAGCTGCTGTGGTTCACCAGACTTCCAGTCTCCAAACAGTCTCTGTGTCTGCATATTCACTGTCCCTATTTCCGCACTGAAGGAGATGTCAAATACTATCCTTGCACAATTCACTCATCTGTCTACATATGCCTCTTTGTGGTGACCATGGTTTCTGCCTGTGTTTCTTCTTCTTTCACACAGTGACAGAGTGTACTCACAAACTGTATTAGAAAACCAAGTGGAACATAGTTGAGGGCAAGAGGACATCTGCACTACCATCTGCACTGGCACAACTTAAGCAAGCAGCTGAAATCAATAGCACATTTTTCATACCCATTGTGTAAGGCTTTAGCTGTATATGTCTCTATTTGAATGTGTGTGCGTGTGTGAGTCTCAAAATGATGTCCTCATTTTTCAGGGACATCGTAGTGAGGCAATGAGTCATAGGTTGTACCGAGGGTCATTAAACAAGCCAGTGCAGCTCCATGGTGCATTCCAGGCAGGGTAAAGTCAGACCAGAGGCCAAGGATATAGAGTTGTCTCTTCGAACATACCCAAAGCTCTAATGCTCCGGTCGTAAACCTTTGCCTTCCACTGAGAACTACATCTACTTGCCTTCTCAGGCAGTTACGTCTACAGTGATACAGCTGGAAAAACCAGAGAACATCTGACTTAAATGCAGCCCATTACTTTAACAAGAGCACAAAGGGGCAAATTATTTGAAGCTCATACCTGAAAGTATTTCCACTTTCTGGAGCTCCAATTATTCTGATTTAGTGATCCTTAATCACCGCCAATGCCATGGAAGATCCATAAGAATTTGAATGAATGCTCAGCCTGCCCTTTGCCCTAACCTCAACTGAGCTGGCTTGTGGGAGCATGTTGTTTCAATCAGTTCCAGCTCTATTTTATTACGGGTCCTATTAGACAGAACTCAAAAACAATGGACAGAGAGCTAACACAGTACTATATTAGCCAGTATATTTCCAAGAGGATACTAGGAGGGTGGGTTTATGTTTGTTCTAACGGATGAAGTCATCCAGAGTGTTAAACCTAGAATTAGATCAGCTGCTTTGAGCAAAAGAGGCAGGCATTTGTTGTGACACGCTGAGGACAGCTGCAGAAACCGTTTCTTTCACGTCCGCCATGATGGCTTTATTAACACGGATTATTCACTGATAAAGTGGCAATGAATTGGTGGTGGATTTCAAAACGACACTTGAAACAATGCCTAAAAACAAACAAACAAACAAAAAAAACCCCTCCAAAATTAATATAGAAGAAAAGTTTTTGAGGTTACTTACTTGCCAAAAATTGTCAGTGTGCTTTAGACTTGAGATCTTACAGAGACCGGCTAAATTGAATGAAGTTGGGGAAACATGCTTTTTCTTCTAGCAAAGTCATAACATTCGGCCAGTTAAATGAGCTGCACAGGAGGCTACAGAACAAACATTCCACAACTACACAGTGAAAACCATGTTTTCACTGCTGTCTCGACTCAAGCTGTGCGGCAGAACTTACAGTTCTCAGAGAAAGATACTGAAAAAGGGAGAAATAGGCCACACGAGAGAGAGACTCAAAAGGACATGAAGGTTAAACACTTGTGCCAAACTCTCAGCAGAGCACTTCCACGGCCACTTGCAAGACCATAAGGCCTCATGACGCTCTTTTCAACCGTGTGACTTAACCTTCCAGAAATGTTAATTTTGCGTGCATGGGTAAGACGTTTTTAGGAACTTCCACCCTCATAGAGTCGAGTGCATTGGAAAGAGACATACTCTAAACACCCAGAATTCCACTGTTTCAGTTATTATTAATGACGGGTGACAAGAGACCTACCAGTGACTCCTGCTTGCGTCACACTATGAAGCTTAGTTTCACACTGGATCTTCCCAGTGTTCCATTGTTTATGAACTGGAGTGGTGTGTATATCAGAAGCTGAAGGTGGTCTGTGTCCTCAAGATGTCAAGAATGAAGTGTGTGTGTCTGTGTGGGGGCAATGAAGGTGTAGTGTTGAAGAAAGGACCACCGTCAGGGTGTTTTTGTGTGTTTGTTCAAGAGGTATTTTTCAGTCAGGGATTAAATGAACTAAATCACATACATTAGTTAAAGCTAGATTTGAAAAAAAAAAACACTTTGTGTTTGGGCTAAAGAATAATAAGATTAAGGAAGAATGAATAAAGAGAGCTGGGTATAGACAATTGTGGGACAGTGTTGTCCATATGTGTTCTTTCAGCAACGAAATGGACATTTTCTGCTGTGAAATAAAACTTGAAGATTACTGAAAAAAAGAGATTTCTTATTTTAAGTAAATCCAAGTCATGGAAAGGTTTTGGAGAAATGGCTGAAGTCCAGTACAGATGGGATTCTTAAAGGCAGTTAAGAAGCAGAGCAAAGATCTCTCTCAATCTATAATGCTTCCCCACTTATTTTCCAGATTTTAGCTAAATGAAGGACATCTGTGGTATTTATAATGTGTGAATAGTTTCTTTTTTTTTATACACCCCCAAGCTTTTTGTGCTCTAAGTTTGTATTTTTGTTCCTCTGCCAAGGTAATAAGCTCTGGTGCACATTATTGCACATGCTGTAAAGCCTCTGTATTAATTCAAGATTTTGTGTACACATAAAATGAAAAATCAAATTGGCTTCACAAACACAGATGCATAAACAAATCTTTTAAAGAGATTTTTGTCCAAGAGGAATGGTCTGTCTTTGTTTGCTGAACTCCTATGTAGGGTGGCTCAGCACAATGAATGAATGAATGAATGAATGAATGAATGAATAAATAATAGGCTAGCTTAATTCACATGGATGATTTATGATATTTAATGCCCAAAAATGTTCTCTTTTTTGTCCTTTTTATCCAATTTTCTTGCATCCTAAATGATGTAATTATTTGCACAGTCAGCCACAATGCTGTCAAAAGTATTTCATGTTCTACCCCAGGCGATTTAATGAGATCAAGGAAGACATGGAATCAGTAGGGATTTGTCAAAAGCCATGCATGTAACAACAACCACAAGCTTATACTTTCAATCAAAAGCTTTTCATTTCCCCAAACACCCTTGTTATTCCAAAGGCTGAATCCTGCCATATAGCTGATGACATGAGAGCTGTTTCCCTGCAGTGTCTGTTTGTGCAATAGACTGGGTTTGGCTCAGTGTAGAACAGCACTGAGGCATGGGGACTTTTCATATTTGAGAGTAAATGCAAGATAAATGAAAGCTATAAAAAATTTTTAGTACAGTATGTATACAGGTAATGGCAGTTAATGGAGAGGAAATTCTGTAAATAATGAATTTGAGCTCAGTCTGAAACTTATAGTCTTACTCCAGTCATGTCATCTATTCACTTTTAGTCCTGTCATCTATCCACTTCACGGTTGATGATATAGGCATTGTGCAGAAGTGAAAGGAGCCGTAACGTTGCTCAAAGCAATGCAGAGATCACACCTCAGATGNTGAACACCTCAAAAAAGCATGGAAGACCCAAAGTCATAACCATGACCAGACCATCATCCTACATAATATATATATATACAACCACCATCACGCATAAATGCAGCCTGATGGGTCATAACCTATGACTGAACCATGACTTGGAAGAAGTAAATCGAGGCATGTCTCTCCACATTACAGTTTGGCCTTGTGATTTACAGGAACTTCCTGATGGATTACCGAACAGTGACCTTTAGGCAAGGAGTGATGAATATGTCTGAAAACATCTGGCAGGCTGTGGACATGAGTGTGGATATTGGTGGAAACCAGATACGGACAGGGTTCATTATCGCAAAATACCAGCATCCAGCCTTCTTTTGTTAAGCATTTATATGGCTAAGGCTTGAGCTAAAGTCCTTTGGGATTCTTTTTTTTTTTCAGGGATTAACTATAGTATGGAATAAGTGCTTGCAAGTAACAAACGAGCTCCTAACAAACACAGCTACTTGGATGCTGACATAAAAAGATTTCTCAAGGTAGTATTTATGGCACTCGGATAAAATCGCCTGGCCTGCTCAACCACTGATCATAATTAAAAAAGCCATTTTTATTGCAGGGTCCTATAAAACCTCCCCATGCCATGCCACCTTGAGCAGTTTCTCTTTTTCATCTCAGCCATGTAAGGAACCAGTGTTAAATGAATGGATGGAAAATTACATTACATTTGCCAGACTCTTTTATCCAAAGCAACATGCAACTGAGACAGGATACAATTAAGCAGTTGAAGGACAAGGGTCTTGCTCAAGGACCCAAACATGGAAGCTTGGTAGTGCTGGGATTTTAACTCACAATCTTCTGATCTGTAGCTCCAAGCCTTAACCACTGAATGACCATGTCCTCAATGCTGTTAGCAAACATCTAACATCTCTCATAGATGTTGCCAAAGAAGAAGCTTTGGACAATTATCCCACATTACTGTGTCTCTAGTAACATCTAGGGACTTGTATGGCAGACGCTACATGCAATCTAAGTCTAATAATAAAACAGAATCATAATAATAATAAAAAAAACATCTAATCATTGAGACGCTGAAGCTTTTTGTAAGGTTTTATGGATAATATTTCTGGAAAGAGCCTCCAGTGATAGTGCTTTGTAGAAATCAGAGTAAGAGCTGTAACTTTAGGCTTTCTGCCTTGGGAAAGTCTAACAACAAACAACAAGTAACAAGCTTTGCCTCATTATTTTCAGGAGAGAATGTGAGCGAATGACTGTTTATACTATAGCTGCTATGTGATAACATGAAATAAATTGTTTCACAGACACTACAATAAATACGACTACATGTAAAAGGATAAAAAGTCTGATGCGTCATTCTTTAATATATAAAAAGGTTACAAGTTACTGTGGTGTAAGAGGAATAAAACTCTTATAGAAAAATAAGCAAATGAAAGGTATTGGGGTGAGGGGGCATCAGACTACCTCATCGCTGATTATTGTCTTATAAGAGCACTCCCCATTCTACTTTATACCTTACACAATGGAATAAGACGGTAAGGTGCAGACCCATAGATGGAGACCAGCCTATTAACACCATACCATGAGACCGCTGTGTTGAGAGCTTACATTAATCTGAGCGAGAATAATTACTAGCTGTGCCATTTTGTTGCCTCTAATATAGAGAATGTCTTACAGTCTTACAGTGTGTACTACTGAAGACCTTTAAGATTGCTGTAAGTTCTAGATTATACATTAAAAACAACAATTACATATGCTTTAAATTTGGGAAATTCAGTCTATCAGTAAGTTGTTTTTAAGCAGAACAGCTGGGTCCAATTTATACAATTTTACAAATGGATTTAAAAGAAATGATGCAAATGTCACACGGGAATGTTTTCAAAGGTTTAGCCTTCATAAATAACACCAGTCATGCAACAATAGTCCTAGTTTACTTTTTAATAAGTAGAAAAGCTATAGAAAATAAAGGAAGAAAAAAATCAGCACAATAATTCCTGTGATATTTCAGGGGTTTTCCCTGCATGAGCCCAGTTATGCTGTGCATGCAGTACAGCAGGTCATTAACCATCATGCTGGCATACATCTGGTCAGTGATGTATATTTGTGCTGTCTTCTTTTTTGCACGCAGTCAAAATATTTACCCAGTGAGCCAAAGCATAGAAAACAACCCAACAAATAAATTTCTTAATTCATGGTAACTGTGGTGTTGCTGATCTCACTGTAATGTGATGACATGGGAAAGTGTGACATTTTGCTGCATTTCTTAGTGATTTGTGTTATTGCAGATTCCTGGTCTGAATCCAGAAAATCATTTTGTATTTTCTGGACTGTATATGATTTATAATGTGCTTTCTTGTGATTCTGGGAATCAGCAAGAGTCACTTTTCAAGCTTAGTGGTCTCAGGAATGAGACTGTTGTAGCAACACTCCAACAGTATTTGCAGTCAAGTACAAAAGTTTGTATACCCCTCAGGACAAAATCAAGAAGAGCAATTCATATGTGAAATTCATTCATTTCACATATGTTCATCCATTATCATGAGAAAAAAAAAATTGTCATATAAAGATAATCACAGTGGGAAAAAAGTGGGTTTATGTGCTATATGTGCTGTAAATAATATATCTCAATAACCTGTAATCCAGTCCAGTTATACATTGTCTTTTTCAAATCACCTCTGGAGACCAGAAGGTTCTCTTACATTTCAGTACATTTACAGTTCAGTTTTAACATTGCAATTTTTTTGTAGATAAAATGTAAGTTGTAATTGTAAAAGAGGTACATTTTCATTCAAAACCATGGGAAATGCAAACTTTTCCAAGTTTGGTGTTAGCCCATGTAACATTGAGTTGTTCAGATTCCTCAATATTTGACGTGGACTAGGTTAATTGAGATAATGATAAATACACTGTGTAATTATTATATAGTCATTCTGTTTTTATATATATATATATATTTCTTCACTACTAAAATCCACTGTAGTTCAAGAGAAACTAACTCATAGAAATATTTTTTTTCATCTAATCCTCTTTCTTCTCCAGCTGTTTTTCAGAGGATTTGCTGGAGTCGTAACGAATGACATTATTATTATCTGGGACGTCTGGTGGAAATGACGGTCTCATCAGAATGCTGGAACACACTGCTTCCTCTCCCAACAGTCGTTCATTTCTAAGAGAAGGAAATGTGAATGAGGAAAAAAGCACCCTGGCACACAGATGGAAGCAGAGGAAAATGGCTCTCTGAGGTTTTAACAACCTACCCACATCTGTTTATTTAAAGAAGAAACCATTGTGTCAGTCAGTTATTCTAACACGTCCTGTGGCAGCTGCCGCTTAGGCCTGCAATGAAGGCTTTTCAAATACACTGTTTACTCTCAGTCAAAGTGGCCCCCGAACTGCAACGGATCGAGCCAGATGGGTGATAAATACCATGAGGTTTCGCACTGCCTGCCTCTCTAAATCATAGCAGCAAGAGCAAGAACAAGGAAGCATCTCAGAAACGCTCCTTTTCATCAACAAATTTTATAAACCCTCATGTTATGTTCACGACTTACAATGGATGTCCCTTATACGTGTGGTGGCCTGGGACAACCCATCAGATCATCATTGCTGTGGAGGAATTGTGGAAAACAGCCATAAATGACCAACTTGTTGACCAAGTTTTGAATAAATGTAATTATTCTGCTAATAATATACTTTGACATCTTGGACTTTGGCTTTGACTTTAAGAAAATATAAATATACCATATTTGATCAAAGTTACATTTCATTTAGGCTACTTCATTGTCTTGGCTGTCTGCCTGCAGCAATTTACTCTTTCTGCCAGCAATATACTTTGGCTTTGACTGTAAGAAAACATAAATATACCGTATATGAACAAAATTGCGTTTTTATTTAGGCTACTCGCTAACCTTTTCTTGGCTGTCTGCCCACAGTAGTCACCAAATGCAGCACTAAATGCAGTCAGTGTACCTAAAGATGTCTAAAGCCTTGCCAGCTCAGTGTGCTTTTCTTACGCAATGAATGTCCCAGTTTTGATTATTGCTGCATTGCTACTTAACACAGCCAAACGTATATAAGCCTCTCCTCTGCCATCAAATCATCATCAAAACAGAGAAGAGTGCTTACAGTTTCTTCTCAGCAGACGAGGTTTTACAATCTTTAAATGACTTAATAAAAACACATTGATAAAAAGAAACTTTTCCAACAAAAAAATTAATCAGTCAGTATATTTCCACCAGCGCGTGATCAGTCGAGTGAAGAGATCAGACTTTTTTTTTTTCCAAGTGATCCTTGTAGCACTGAAATTTGGTAGCAATATTGTTTTTTTCTCAAATGCAATTGTCTCCTTTTTAACTTTAGGAGGTAACCAGAGTTTAAAATACTAGAATTTAATAAACTTTAATAAACCTATTCAGTTTTCAGAACTATATATAATAGAAAAACATCCCCAATTGTAACATCTATTTTAAAATATTTAGTGTAGTATCTTGACTTGATCTGAAGTATTAGCATTATGAACAAAATTTTGTGCATCCCGATGATGGCAAAAAGTGTTTTTTTTCACACTTTTGGGAATACATCTAATTGCCTCAGGCACGAGTGTTACACAGGGCAAAATGACCTGAACATAACCTCTATATTGTAATTTAATTCCATAATAATGTTTATTCACAGTCACTAGAGACACTGATCCAAGCACATCAAGTGTCATTGTGGCAAATTTCTTAATCATTTAAAATGGGCCATTTTGGAAAGACCACACCAGGGTAAATGATGCCAGGGCTCCAGACAGCTGCTGGGCTGATAGCAGCATTTCTGAAGCATGACTCTGAATGTCACAGGAGTCCAAGGCATTTTGTTCTCTTATAAACCATGCTTCCACCTCCAGACTGCCGTCATTTGAATGTGCCTTGTATTTCTCTTATCAAAATGCCACGATACAGCACAAGAGGGTTTGATAAGATGCATACCTGTACAGCAACACAGAAGAGCTTGTGTGCTACCAGATGTTGGAAGTTGCCTAAACTAGGCATGTCGGCACACACAGGCTCTGTTATATTCCAACCAAGTTTTTTTACACTTAAACCTAT
>CM074968.1:9805077-9841803 GCA_037577455.1 Pangasius macronema | reverse complement strand
AAGTTGCCTAAACTAGGCATGTCGGCACACACAGGCTCTGTTATATTCCAACCAAGTTTTTTTACACTTAAACCTATAATACAAATAAAAAAAACGGTGAAAAATGAGTGTTGTCCAAAAAGACTTGCCAAGATATTAGACAGAATTGCAGAAGTATGCTTGATGAACTCAACATTTCCTCAACACAATTAATCACATTTTTAGTATTGCCACATATTTTGTGTATCACCTGATAACATCCTCCTCCAACTGAAGATATCCCGGGGCTGCACTGCGCACATGGCTTCAGTGTGTCTGAACCCCAAGAGCCATTAATGCACAAACGTCTGATTTGTATCATATCTGGAATGTTGAATGCTTGCAGCAACCACTGATTTTCCTTTCTTTTTTTTTAATTGATGTGGTTTGTTGTGTCTCATGCTGTAAAACCTTGCTACACTCCATGTTTGCCTGATTAATATCATGTCTGTAAGGGGTTATCTTTATTGGCCCGGTGTGTATCTGCTGTTCTCCTTCTGCATGCTGTATGACAGACCCTCAGGCCTATTTAAATAATCTCGTGTATAGTATAGTGAGGTAGGAATGCTATGTGTTGGGACTCGACTATACACAAACGTACATTGGATCCAAATTTTTTTTTGTTAACCGTCTTGTTTGTGGTTAGACACCAAACAGTGAAAAGATAGATTGATTTCGATAGTCGTGTTGGAGCTGCAAGAGGGATTTTGAAAGCTCCTCCATCCTACACTGCCTCAGTGATGTGAACGGAATTATACCACGGTGCTGTTTAAGTCTCGAAACTGACTGGTTAGAAGGTGTTGATTAATTTTAACACTTTACTCTATTACACTGATATTTTAAAATATGCAATCTTTGATATGTTGGAGCTTAGAGATGTTTATTTAACAGTTATGGAAGGAGTCTCCAGTATCAGCACTTTGAAACAGTCAAGGTTAAAGCTGTGCCATTAGGTTTTCCACCGCAGGAAAGTCTTCACAGCAGAAGCCTTTGTGTTTTGGAGTTTCTCAGTAACAAGCTACATGTTTATATTATTAACTTCAAATGTTTATCACTGTTTTTTTACATGAGTGATTACAGCAATTAACTTGTAAATGTAACTATAAACCAATAAAAGTATGACATTGTTCATTAATAAATAAATAAATAAATAGTAATTGATGATAAGTTGCTGTAGTATAAGAGGAATAACAGTTCACACCACCCAATCTTCGATTATTTTCCTATAGCCGCGTGCTCTGTGGTGTTTTTTTTAATTTTTTTTTTTACATAATGAAGTCATAACCTACCAAACGTCAGAATGAAGGATCTGTTGCACCTGCCGAATGTATACAGTTACCTCTTCCCACTGAGAGAAGTCATAACTGATGCTTCGTTCTGTTGACAGCTCTCCTCTGTTAATGACATGGTTCCTGAAGTCATTGATTATGTTAAAGTTAAGAAGGTAAAAGTATACTTCTGGTAATATTCTGGACTTTAGCCCTTATGAGTTATTTCATCAGTGAGCTTTAACTTTCCAAACTTTAACAATAAGACAAAGCTGATGCACTAACTCTCACAGGCAATTTGTCTCCAAGTAATTACCAGGATTGATCAGGCATGTTTGTCTGTCTAATGGTGTTAATGACAGCTGTTGCTATGTTCTGATCTGTGGTAAACCCGGTGGAAGTTGCCATAGTGTGAAAAAAAACAAAAAAACCTAAAATCAACATACTATGGCACTTAGAAGGCGAACACACGTAGCAGCGACTGAAAACTGTAAGCCACTTTGCAGGAACAAAGGACAGAGTGTACAAAATGGGTTCCATTTTGAATAAAAGGGGTTATATGACTAATATTTAGGGCTTATGACAGAAATTATATCTCCTAGCATAATTGGCAGAGAAATGGAAAAATACAGAAAGTGAGTTCAGTTAAAACCATAACTATGAGAATAACTAAGAGAACAATTTTCCTTTGGAGGTGCTGAGGGAACAGGAATTTGGCAACCTTTAGCCTGCAAAAATCTGTGAACAACACTGTTTTTTATTAGAGTCCAGTTACTGTATATAAGAGAGGAAATGGAGAATAAATCGTCATTTGTTTTAGCACCTAGAAATATGGCAAGTTATAGCGATTACCTGTATAGCTGTAAAAGAAATAAAATTATGTATAACCATAAAGAATCAGTCAATTCTTGGGTTCAGTAAAAAAGTGTATAATATAGAGTGTTATAACGTAATAATAAGTACAGAAAGTAACTAGTGAATAGTGCTAGTTACCTTAGCATACGCTAAAGAAATAGCATGCAGAGATCTGGTCGAAATGATGGGGTTGTTAAAAACTATTTTCTAATGGAAGTGGAGTGCCAGATGCCGAGTTTGTCCAATTCAGTTGACTTATCGCTTCCCATTATCTCTCTTCCTAAAGGTCCTATAGAGGAAGTTCCATATCCATGTAAATGGATTGTTCCTGTCCAGTCATTTCCTGTAGTTTGATACTTCCTTTCTAAAACACACCACCTCCACCCACACATACAGTACAAGCACATACACAAAACATACTGTACACCTTATAAACGTCCAGCGTCCGTGATAACCATTCCTTGCATCTGTTTAGATGGTATGTACATCTAGGGCTGCTTTTCCGACCACTGATAAAACCTCGAGTGAGATTACAAACTGTCTCAGTAGAGACACTCCAGGGACATCGTAACATAGACAAAGTATTGTCTGTTGTTTGATAATTCTCCTACATNTCTCCTACATTTTTCACATTGACAGCATGACGTTCATGAGTAAAACCAAATGATAGTAACAGTACACCAGTATCTTTGGCTGAAACCTGTATTTAGTAAATAACTCCATTTTTTTTTCTCAGAAAAAATCATCCACTATAACAGAGATACGATCACACCTCGCTCGTCCAAGCCCATCCATTCATTTCAAGAATCTCTAGAGAAAGTTTATCATTGAAGATAATTTCACACTAAAATCATATGATGAACAAATCGTGCTGACTGTCTCCTAGCAGAGGTCTTAGTCGTCAGGGGAGCCTTGTGTTTGTAGTGACTTCATTGTGTTTGTCCCATAATTACATTATAGAAGCACAAAAGCGCCTTTAATGGCACCATCAAAAAGTAATGGCATGCAGTGCGCCGCTGTTCAGCACATCTGGTGTGTGTAAATTCAGCCTGCCAAAGAAAATAGTTTGGTTAGTTGAAAGTTTTCTTTTTTCCCTCTCCATCATTTTTGTCCTCCTTTAGGTCCATGTAAAGTTGTTAACGGGTCTCTCATTAGGAAGATCTATTTTAATGCAAGTGAAACAAGTGGGTTCGTTTATACGGTTAATTTTTTTTTCCTCCATTTTGTAAACTTCTCGACTTCGACACACGGTAAAGATATTTTAGACGACACGAAGTGTGTGTGCGTGCGTGCGTGCGTGTGTGCGTGCGTGCGTGCGTGTGTGTGTGTGTGTGTTATGGCTCTTTCTCGTCTTTCTACAGCTACCTTGTATTTGTTCCTGGTCATATGGTGGACATCTTGTGGCATTTGCTATACATGTGTATCACTCCATTGGTTCCTTTAAGAGCTCTGTGTTTGGATCGGTCACTTTGAATAAAAAATGTCTGCCAAAAGATAAAAGCAAATGTACAATATGAAGAACAATCGACGTTTACACTTAGATTACATCTTGTTTCATATCTTTACTTGTTCAAACCTCAGTCCACTCTGAACCCACGACGCTTTAGCCTGTCTCACTGCGGTGAAAGAAATGACAACAGCTGTCTTCATTTTTGATAAGTGTAGCTCCAGGGTTCACTGTTTGACTGACTCGGGAGGATATTGTTCCCTTCATACCTCGCTGTGACCTGGAGAAGGCACCGCCACTCTCAGATCTGACCATCCGTAACTGACATTGAGTGCATTGTGTTTTTGGGTGGAGAGCTCAGTGCACACTGGCCTAAAGGTACATTCCTGACTTGAGAGCACTGTTTGAAACACAAACCCTCTTTGTACCTAGTGGACTCACTGAATCTGCAAACTTTAGCATCCACAGCTTCTTTTTTTTTCCATGTGTTCAAGTGTGAACTTGCACAATATTATTTTACACAAGTGTAGGCATACCATCATTTTCCATTTGCATGCATGGCTACAGTCCATATCATGTTATAGAGACGACTAGCTTAAAAGCTGCATCTAATTGTCCTTTTATCTATTTTATAGATATTCCGAGTGGAGGACTGTGCCAGGAAGGATCAGTTTCAAACATTTAATCATCCTTCCAGTTCCAGTTGGACCTTTCATAGCTGAAAATTGAAATAACCTGGAAAGGCCGGAATATACTGCAGCCAAGGGTAAATATTTTTCAGTGAACCTTTCTAAAGATTTCTAAGACCTCGCTGATTTAAATTGATTAAAGCTGCTAGATCAGTACAGATTATCAAATGAACAAAACTATTGTGCTTGAGACTGACATCAAACCAACTGTAACTGATTTTGTTTTCTAAGGGGATTTACATATGTCTAAGTTTATATAAATAATCAATAATATTAAGTATTGCGCATAAAATTTAAAAACCGTATTTGGAAATGTTTAGTATAGTATTTCAAAACTACTCGAAATGTATAAAAGTTGAAAAAGTAGAAAGTTCAAAAGTAGGAACTTAGAATTAATAATAAAAAGAAATAAAGCAGTGCTCCTTATTGTAATGAAAGCGTGATTAATGAGCTGTTATGATAATTCCATCGGTCCACATTATAAAACAAAGTATTTGTTAATGATTAATGATTAATTAATATAATTATTTTTATTCTAATCTTTACATTCCACCTTAAAACAGGAAAAATGGCAGCTTGCTTTATGTATTCTGGGACAGCCTTACAAACTCTTCAGATAAAGAAAGGTTTGAGGGATCTTATGAACTTGGATGATGATCTGAAAGATTAGTAGACAAGAGCTGGAAGTGCAAATTTTTAAACCTTATACATCTTCCGCGGTCTAATAGTCTACGTCTGTCCTTTTAAACGAAACGGTGTTTCTTTACGATTTACCAACGGGTACAGAGCTGTGAATATGACATCTACATTTTCCCTCTGATATAATTTGACATCTTGGGGATTTCAGAAAGCCGAAAATTTGTGTCCTAACCCTGTGGACTGATGACAGAAAACGGAGGAAACTGACAGAAACTACAACAAACTGCCCCGAGTTCACCCTCTGTGTCTAGTAAAAAGCAATGTCTCATTTCATGGCTCATTATTAGATATCCATTTAAATAAAACACGAGTGTTTATTGACAGAGCTGTTCCGGAAGCACTATCCAGTTCTACTAATCACCACAGTTTGGTTTAGAATAAAAAATCGGCGGTCAGGATGATTTATAAACTGTGCACATTTTTGTGACAGAGTAACAACCTCACTTTTCGCCACGCCTTTCTGCCTCCTCTTCAGACTCCGCCCCCTCACAGCCGCCCACGCTGACGTCGACAGTGACGGCACTCATGCTCTGACCAATAGGAACACCCCAAACTTCCGTAGGACTCGAAGTGGATAAAGACGAGTGGCCGTGGCGGAGGAACTGATAGGCGAGTTCCGCGCGCTGCGCTTTTGTTGTTTGTTTTTGTAGTGTTGTAGTGTTTATTTTCCCCACGCGTACTTAATGAAGGATGAGAAACCCACTTCCGTGAAGGCTTTTTTTTTCTTCTGCAGTGCACGAGCCGTGACTACTAAAGAACGCGCTGAGTTAGAGGAGAGGAGAGGAGAGGAGAAGAGAGGAGAGGACTGAGCTACTGAGCCTCTGCTGCTTCCACTCAGTCTGACGGAGAGCTGGATGAAGTGCTGAGCGTCTCAGTGAACACAAGTGGCTGAAATGGATAAGGGGATCTGTTGAATAGTATCTGGTTTTAAACACAGTTTTACTGAGTGAAATCCCTTCCACAGGACAAGCTGAAAACTCCAAGCGGAGTTGAATTACTTCTCGGGAAACACGACATGGTTTGAGAGCCCAGCGGAGCAGCTACTCTGAGCCCCTGACATGGACGCATGATTGGCCAGCTCTCGCCTTGACGCCAATGGCGAGGCTCGCGCGCTCAGCCCGGGGCGCCGGCTCGTACCCGTGGCCGCTCGCCTGCGCGCTCCTGTTTCTCGGCACTTGCGTGTGCGCGGGCCCGTCGTCGAGTCGCGCGCGGGGCCGTCTCGTTTGCTGGCAGGCTATTATGAACTGCCAGGCAGAGCCCGAGTGCCACTACGCGTACGGGCAGTACGTGCGCGCGTGCGATCCGGTGTTGGGCGGCCGGCGGCGCTCGTGCCCGAGCCACTGCATCGCATCCCTTGTGCAACTCAACCAGACTAAGAGTGGCCCTGCGCTGGAGGACTGCAGCTGCGCAGACGACCATATGTGTCACGAAACTAAGCGCGCCATCGAGCCGTGCCTGCCCAGGACCAGCAGTATGGGCTGCACGGAGGCGCGGCGGCAGTGCGAGCGCGACGGACCGTGCCGCGCCGCCATGGGTGACTACCTGCAGCACTGCAGTAAGCTGTTCAGCGGCGCCACGTGCACGAACGCGTGCCGCAGCGTCATCGCGCATATGCGCCGCCTGCCCAAGGCGCAACTGCTCGACACGTGCGTTTGCGACGGCGTTGAGCGCACCATTTGCGAATACGTCAAAGTAAGCATGCACACGCTGTGCTTCGGCATGCCGCCCGTGGTCGATAAAGAAGGATCCGGGAGCTTTAACGACGACTACGACGATGAGGAGGATGATGGAGAGGACGGGATGGAGTACAGCCCGATCAGCGCGGGGACGTGCGTGCGGTGCTTGCGCGCTCTTGCCGTGCTTGCACCCGTCTTGGTATTGTTACGTTTCTGATAAAAAAAACAAAAACAAAGCCAGTTCAATGCAGCGTTCAATGCATTAGACTTTTGCTCACACCTGATCTGCAGCCGTTTAAATTTCTTCTTTTCTAAAGAGTACCTTTCCAAATGTGCCTTTGGGTGACTTCCAAGTCCTTTTATGGCATTGCATTCACCTTTGATTATCTATGCAAATGCACTGTTCAGTAGCTGAAATGGACATCAGGATCCATGGCACAGTTTCGATATTTATTTCTGAGCAAGATCTCTACCTGGATGTGAAAGGACAGATTTCCCCAAATAAAGCGAGACTATAAGCTCAGCCTGACACTACTGCCTTAAAATGAGACTGCTCACTTACAAATGTTCCTCTGACATTGTCGAGCAACACTTGTTGACAGAAAGAGCAATCTGTATGTACACCACAAAAAAAATTATTTTGTTACCTAGAGATTTAACAATGCAAAGATTTAAGCAGATAGCTTTGCACTGCCATTATAAAACTACACAGCAAAATCTCTTATGTTAAGCACATTGAAAACAGTTGGACTGTTGACAGTGCAGGTGTTGATTCAGCGCTGTGGGTGTTAGTCAAACATCAGGGATTTTGCTGCGTAGCCATGTAAGCTATTTTATATAAAGTTGTGATTGACTGAGAGACTGAATAACATTTCTATTAGGAATGTGTTTGGAAAGTCTTTGGCATGCTGGAATAAATTAAAAGAAGGTCGAGCGCTAGAGCGTTTGCTCAGACGGACTGAATACGAGCATTTTCACAGCCTATATTTGCATCACAGGATAGAAAGCAATATTTTGTATCATAAGATGTCTATGAAAACGAAGCGTGATTCCAGCTTTAAAGGGAAGTTGGCTATTTTGTTGTACTGGGTTTCCTTTTAAAATACTGTACAGTGTAAATAGATTTTCAGAGAAATTTTAATTGTGCTATCTAAGATGAATTATGGACTGTAGAAAATGTCTAAATCCACTGTATGACTGCCTCAGTGATGTACTTTTTATAGAAGGCATAAAAACAAACGGATAAAAAAACTAAAAACGAGTGTGTGTAATCTGTTTTGTATTTTTCTAGTTTAATTAAACATGATTCACATCATCTTTTTCTAGGAGGCATGTGATCGCTACAGTCTTCTACAAACTCCCATAAAGCCACAAACTTAGCTGTGTCAGAGGGACAGATTAAGCATTTCACACACACACACGCACGCACGCACGTGCGCGCACACACACACACACACACACACACACACAAGAAGCATCAATACCCTTGACTTTGCAAACAGAAGTGTTTGCTTACAGCCTAAACTCTGACTTTCAGATGTAGTTAGACCGTAAGCCTAAAAGTGAATGGCTTTTCCCTGGGGCACGCATGCGGCGACCAGACCGGCGTTTGTTTACTTTCCAATCACTCTGTTTGCTTAACAGCCTCCGTCTGCACGCTGTGGCTGTGAACAAAGTTAACCTCTGCCCATCAGAAAGCCAGACAGTAGCTTTGCAACATGATACGCAGTGCAACTTGTTCCACTTTGTATATTTTGTCTGTGTATATGTTGTCCACTAAACCCACTTTATTAGACTTTCAGAACTACCCCTCGGCTGCTCCATGACTAATGCGGGGTTGGAAAGTTAGCTTGACTTTTTAAGGTCGAGGGCCCTTGCTGGGAAAAGCTGCTGATGTGGTTTGCCAAGCTGAGCTCATCATATGATGTAGGCTAATGATGCTTATTTGCCAAACTCGTTATCTAGCTATAAAGATGAATTAACTAGCAGTTGCCCAAGTCTCATAACAAATCAGAAAAATATTTGCATAGGAGCCTGTTTTTACATGAATCGATTAGATATATAGTTAAAGCAAACCAAACAATCACAGTCAATAAAAGTACAGTTACGAGGTAACTGTATGCCAGTGCATGCATGAAGTGTACAAACCTTTTGGCAGTTGTGTAAGATTACTGCTCTTAAAGTTATACCAGTGTTAAGAAATACAGTTAGAATTGAAAACACGTTCTTTTTGTAAAGTAGTGCTGTATGTTGTGGTTTGGTAGGGCGAGAAAAACGAAAAAGTGGAAGATTTTGTCCTTCTCGTGAAGGACGGTGACATGTGAAGTGGAACAATTTTTGTGGACCATTCTCTCGCTCTCATCGCTGTGGTCTTCAAAACCAGGGCGATTGCTGCAAAATGTTTTATTAGAGAAGAGACAAGAGACCTTGAGCATGCTCAATGGGGAAGAAGTCGAGTGGCACTTTTGTCATGGTAATCTTAAGCACATAATAGCCGCGTTTGCACAATACCCAGGCACTTCATTCCTCCGAGGCTTGCTGACACCTCTTCAGAGCTGAGCCACGGGGTAGCATGTGGGAAAGATCTGCTCACCCCTCACTCCATCCACACACTCCATGTGGGCTCTCGCGCTCAGTTACGACCCCATGTGAAAAAAAGGGGGCCCAGCATGCTACATATGAAATAATGAGATCGGGCCTGGGATGGGCGATGGGCCGGAACAACTGGAAGCGAGCAGCTTAGCGAGAGTGGGGTGATGAATACCAAGATGGATTTTTGTGCTATAGTTTTCATTATAGCTCAAGAGTCGCCAAGAACGATGGATGGAAAGGGGGTATGAGGCAACACTCTAAAGTGCTTCATCACTGAGTTATACTTCCAGCCCGTGAGGCGCTGGATAATCTTACCATTCCCTGACGCACTTTGCGTGTCTCACTCTCAACCCGACACTACTTTAGGTGGATCAGAAATATTTACGTAAATCAACCTACACTTTTCATTTTGCGGTTCCTAAATCAGCACATTGTGAAGTTTGATAAATGTAGCACTTAGAGGAAGCACCAATAATCCGAATAGACTGCTATAAATTGTTTTATATTATATAATTTAGCAAAACCTGATAACAATAAATTTTACTCATCTGATACGTTTTCAGAATAACGAAGTAATAATGTAAAGAGACTGTACATTAATTACAAATGAGAAAAATAAACTTATATGAAACGGAAACATTTCTGAAAATTCTGCTCCCATATTATTTACTTATTTCTATTTACTTATTTCCTAAACTTTTTTTTTTTATTGTGAAGCCAAATGTCATCCCAGTGTTTCCTCTTAATACAGTGTTAAATTATAAGCTCTTAATGATTAATGCACGTTATACCACAGTGCCGTAGAATTCTTGATTCTGATTGGTTAGAAGCTCTGACAGGATTTCCAGCTGCAATACAAATCACAGGTTTATATCAGTGTGAAAGCTGTAATACATTATCCATTGGACAACAACAGCTAAGTCACAGGGACTTGTATGATGGACACTACATAGATGGATTAAAAAAACGTGAAGTTGTTGAGATGGTAAAGTTTTCTGTGAGTGGCTGTTTATTTAGCATTTTTGGAAGGAGTCTCCAGTGTCAGCGCTTTGTAGCAGTCAGACGTAAAGCTTTATGTGTACTGCTATGGTAAGGTCTTCAGGACTGAGTACTTTGTCCTTTGTGGTTTTCTGGTTGTATGATAGAGCTGTGTTTTTTTGTCTTATTGACATCAAAAGAGAGAAAAAGAAAGGCTGGGCTCTTAAGGGGGGGGGGGGAGTGTTTAAAACTGCTATAACATAAGTGATAACAGGCACTAACTTGTTCCCTGGATGTTCCACAACATTAAATATACTATGTGTCCTTCATTAATACATAAAAATTGTGATCACTGGCAAATTGCTGTGCTATAAGAGGAATAAAACACTTAAAAAAAAACAGCAGCTTAAATTTGCAAATTCTATGAAAAAATAAATCTAATGGTGATTATGCTTGTTTGTCCTACTAAACCTAAAATAATAAAAAGCATATATATTAGGAGTTCATATACTATAGTGCTTGACTCACAGTGTAAAGCAGGCTTCACTTAACCTTCCATAAGCACTGGGCATGTTCACAAACAAGCCAGGTGTCATATTCTCTGAGGCATACAACCCCAAACCCCACAATTTCAACAGAAAGGTTCATTAGGACTGTAGTCACGCTCATGGGAAATAAGTTTCTAAACTCATCCAACTCCCCTTTGCAGGAACATATGAGGCTTAGTTATTAAAAAGTGCTCTCAGGGCAGAAATTGCCTTTCACTTAACCAGACCAAACGCAGTACGTTCTGCTGTGAGAACATATTTCAGTAACTTTAACTCATTTGCTTATTTGCTTTTGTAGCCGTACTCCTGATAATCAGTCTGATAGTCATTATGCATATTTTTTTAAATAAGGGTGCCTTGTAATATGACTGTTCCCTCTAGGGCCATGAATAGTAGTGATTTAAGCAACTACAAAGTCCTCAATCAAGCATTAGCATCTTGTTTATGCTCAGCCAGAAATGTAGCACAAAATTATTACACTAAAGTCTGTTTCAAAAATAAGGATTGCCACTTTAAGATATAATGCAGCCATGGCATTACAGTTATAACGGTCCTTTATTTTTGTAAACCTATTACTTACTTTAACAACCAGAAAAGGGAGTTTTACAAAAGTTAATTAAGAACCGTGTGACCTATGTTCAGTCAAACCATTTGCCTTCACTGGAAAATATGGAAAAGCTATAGGGAACATCACAGCAGGGAACGCGGCTCTCCTTGTGGAATGAGAACATAACTTTGTCTTTGGTCAAAAATGGTGGGGAAACATCATGAACTTTTCTTGGAGTAATTGTTTTTTAGCAATTTTTTTGAGGCTCATACATTTACATTTTAGATTATTTTGAGATTTTTGGCATTGGCCTCTTTTGTAGCCTTCATGAGGCATTAATGAAGAAAGCTCTGTCGAATCTACTAGTTTTGTCCGCTTATTCGTCACTGTACCTTTCAAGTGACCTATCCGAAATCCCATTAGGTTTAAAGTTAACACAGGTATTCGATGGAAAGCGCACTGGAAGGGCCCCTGCCAACTCTCTCCTTAACATCATTTTTTTTTTCTAAATTATACATGCAGACTAGATTGTTTACAAAGTTTTGGAAGCTGAGCTCGAACACTTGACGCCATATTTTTTTTTTTTTTTGGATTGGGTGCTTATGGTCTTCTTTGTCAATATGTATTCATACGCTAGGATTTTGAAGTGTACCCCTCTGAGAAGGAAGGAAGTGTATGCCTTAAATGAAGGAAACTCACTAAACAGTAAAAAAGAAGCTTTTTTTTGGACTTTCCTGGCTGTTCTTTTCAGCAACCTTTTGCGCTTGACAGCCAAAATTGGATTTTTCCCCTATCTGAGCTGCCACTTTGATTCCATCACGGTAGACCTCTGTCAAGTTCACGGCTCTTTGAAACGAGTAAAAGCACCTCAGCGCAGCCTCACAGGAGGGGTCTGGATCCTTTGCACACGAGAAAAAAAAACTTTGCAAGATTAACACAGTCACAAAGAGTTCATTTACCTGAGAGTTAGGAAGGAGAAGCTTTCACAACGTTTGTGCTACATATGGTGTGATTATTGTGGCGACTGAAACAGCATTTGTGCAATTGATAGAGTGGATGTAAACATGTAGGCACTCTGCGGAAAGTGGTGCATTCTTGTTCATTCCAGATGTAGATAGAGAATAATATTTTAAGACCAAAGAATTGAATTTAAATACCATCCCCAGTTGATGAGTGTACAGCTGTAGATTTTTCAAGTGACTGGATTGAAAAGCTGTTAAATTTATATATATTTTTTTTAATTGTAGAAATCAGCGATGCTGTTTAAACTTATCTGGCAACATCTTTGTGAGTGCAGTAATAATGTGTTGCTAAGTACATTACTCAAATACAGGTATATAACTGTACATTTGGAAGTCATGTATCTATTGTCAAGACATATGATTTGCCACTCTTACTGACCTTGATTTCCAATGAATCATTAAAAACATAGCACGAACCCCTCCCCCTCAGCACAACTAATCCAAAATCACCATAACAGGAGGTGCAAGGAGAGACTGAGATTCTATCCAGCAGGGAATAATGGCTGGCAAAGTTTGGCCGCTTGTTTTCGTTCAAGAGGATAATGAGGTGATGGAGGGGAGAGGTGTTTTTTACTAGCGCTGAGCATGGCCCCTTTTTTCTACTGCAACAGCCATATAATTCCCCTGTCAGGCAGGGGAGGAGAGAGCCAGCAAGAGAGAAGGGAGGTTTTGGCCAAAGCGATGGTCCCGATGAATGAAGGAGAAAGCAGCAAAGAGGCTGCAATGAATATCAGCCATTGAGTTTGAGAGAGAGCCCTGATCTGGCAACGTTGCTGAAGCAAATAGGCGTTAGTGGGTGGTCAGTTGGTTTTTGTTGTACCTTTTTTTTTTTTTTTTTTTTAATGTGGATAGGATATCACTCTTCTTGAGCTTTAACAAATAAGCTGTCTTTGATGTGAAGCATTAGCCTGAATGAATCAAGTGAAAACCTTTTGTACGGTCAAAGCCAAAACTATCAGCATCCTTCAAGAGAATGGGCAAAAGTGAATACAATTTTTTACTCAAACAAATAGACATTATTTTTGGAATGAGCGTCTATAAAAATTAGTATTATCTTCAAAAGATAACAGTTTCAGAATAGCACCGTTTAGCTGATACTTTGGCTTGTAAAGTTTCAAAATCAACAATTAGACACAACAGCCATAACAACAAGCTGTTTGGAAGTGTTACATGAAAGAAGCCCTTCCTTTTGTTGAGTGGAGTGGAATGAAAACCTATAGCTTAGTGTAGCTATGACAAAAGAGATGGTGATGGATTTTTGAATATCTAAGCTTTATCCTGGGAAAGGACATGGGGGTGGTCCTCTAGATGTTCTTTGTCCCACGTGGATCTGTTATTCGAGTCGACCTACGTATCGTACCTCCTTCATATGTCTTTTGGAAAAAAGCAGACTTGAGGTTTGATCCTTGCTAGTTTGCTAGGCATGTTCTGCCAGTCTGTGGTGAGGAGTGCCATCTTTAATGAGGTTGTGGGTTAGGGCAGTGGTATGTAGGCAGGTGATACCAGCAGACTGAATGAACTAAATAGATCGTTGGGACTGAGCTGACCTTCCTAGAAGTGGTTGCTAAGGAGAGAATTCTGGCTAAACTGCTGTTTATCATGGACAATATACACTATGTGGCCAAACACCTGCCCATTACACCCAGATGTGATTGTTGATAATCTCATTCCAGATTTAGTCTGTGTTTTGCTGTTATAATAGCTTCTACTCTTCTGGGAAGGCTTTCCACTAGATTTTGGGACATGGCTGTGGGGATTTGTGCTCATATAGCCACAAGAGCATTAGTGAAGTCAGGCTGTAATGTTGAGTGAGGAGGCCTGGCACATAGTTGGTGTTCTAGTTCATCCCAAAGGTGCTGAGGTCAGGACTCTGTCTAGGCCACTCGAGTTCTTCCACTACAAACTTGGCAAACTTGTGACCAAGCACACTGTCATTGTGGAACATGTTTAGGCCGCTTAGTTCCAGTGAAGGGAAATTGTAAAGTTACAGCATCCAAAGTCATTCTAGACAATTGAGTGCTTCCAACTTTGTGGCAACAGTTGTGATGGTCAGGGGTCCACAAACATTTGGCCATATCTATCTATCTATCTATCTATCTATCTATCTATCTATCTATCTGTCTGTCTGTCTGTCTGTCTGTCTGTCTGTCNCTACTACTACTACTACTACTACTAATAATAATAATAATAAATCTAATTTAGAAAATACACATTGCATTATTTATGTATATATGTTCAGTATATAAAACCAGTTCATATTCACAAAAATGATTATAAATTCGTATTCCTTTCATATTTAGAACAATGCATAAGTGACATGAAGCTAAAATATAGGCAACACAGTTCTCAGCTCTCTACTAAGAGCTTCAAGAGCAAAATCATTATCCCTCCAGCTGCAGGACAAATAAACTCTCCCACCGACAAGCCAAACAAGACCACAACCCGAAGAGAGAAGGAGTGAGAGCGTGAGCGAGCGTAATTAAGGGAAGAATTCGTCAGAAGAGCGTTGGTAAAGGAGTTGTGTGTGTGCGCATGTGTATGTGTGTGAATTACTTAACATTGCCCAAGTGCAGGACCCCTCTCAATTACAGCTGCACAATACCTCACTCTGACCCTTCACTTTGCTATTAAGTCCATTTACCAACACTGAATACTCCAGCCAACAGTGAACTCCAAAAGCCTCCAGTGGACTGTGCAGAGAAAAGGAGAACGAGAATGGGAAAATATGGAGGGAGAGAGAAAGCCAGAGGCCAAGAGAAGGAGGGAGAAGACAAAAAGCTGCTGACACAAGGCATAACTTCATTTCCACGGTGGCAGGGCAGCTGGGAGGTGCAGTCTGCTATGGAAGGCCATTCGGACTTCAATGGCTCCTCTGACCCTGAAGGGCAACTCAGTCCACATCCTGTACAAGACTGGTGCACTTTGTAGGACTGACTCAAAATGTAGGTTGTATGTGATGTTAAAAATTCAAAAAATACATGAAACCTCCAGTATTTATACTGTAAATGCATAATTTCCCTTTATCCAAATTTATATGAATGAAATTTGACATGCATAAGTCAACTCAGTACATAATCAGTCAACTCAAAATGCAAAAAGAAAATGTTTTACTCAAAATGTCTTTAAAACTACTAGAACTTTTTTAAAATCTAATGGCAACAATATAAGAATGTAACATGATGGGTGTCCAATTAAAAAATGTCCTCTTATACACTGCTATACAGAAAATTTCTAATGCAAATTATTAAAAAATTCCACATATACAGGAGTTGAAGTTGAACGCCACGTGGCCCTCTGCACTCCAGAAGTGTCATTTATCAGCCCTTCATTTCTCTGATAATGATTCAGAAGAGTGTTGGAGCTGCTCACAAGAACTAACTTGTGAACCCACTGAAAGTGATTTTAAAAAGGTTTTATGGCATCACTCCTTCAGCTCTCCAGTCAAGAAGGCACTCGACTTACAAACTGGGAAAACACTGAATGATTAACTAAGTACAAAATCAATTCAGCACAATAAAATGGAGGGCAATAACAAAAAAAAAAGAGTGAGTGTTGGAGGGGGAGGAGAAAAGCTTGAACAGAATAAATAATGAGACCCAAGCTGAGGAGTTGTTAAGAGTTAATAGTCTCAGAGAAACTGAATGGGGGCTGGGGCTCGCACTCTATTAAGCCGACCCCCAGGGCCATCGGCCAAATTGCGCCCAGTTGTTGTCTTGAAAGAATTCATCCTTCAGACATTCAGTTTCCCCCATTATGTTGTCCCTTTTCATGGCTAAGGACATGCAGGAGTACCCAGGGTCTAAAGGAATCAGTACAGGGTGAGAGTGAGCGAGAGCAGGAGAATGAATGGTCATAAATATGTTGAATTGGTGCGCGAGTTTAACTGGCTTTGTGTAGCAAACACAAATGATCCTTCAGAGTAATTAATTAATTCAGCTAAGCTATTATGCACTGATGCAGCTTCCAAAGAGAAGAAGAAGTGATATGTTTCCCATGGAGCTTTCTCTCTTTTCATTTTTGTGACTCAAGTATATTTGGTGAAGGTGTATATGAGCACTTGTGTGTGTTTTTTTATGAACACCAAATCATTTGTTTTATTCTGGATAGCAATAAAATGTTTTCCGTGGTTAGGAGTGTTATTGCCTTAACACTCAACACTCAAACTCACCACAAAAAGAGTATGTCATGTATCACTTCAGAAGTTTCAACATTGTTCAAAGAAATCAAGCATCATACTCAATATACAGTAGTTACATGTAGGTAAACATGTTCAGGTGTATCTTCAGTGTATAGTCCCAAATGTTTCAAAATGTGAATACTTACAGTATATGCTTTGTTTTGTGCTAAAGATTCAAGATGTCTTTATTGCCATCTACACCCAGTGGGTGTAAATTTTAACATATTTCAATATATCATATTCAAAATCACACTTACACTAAAAAATAGTTCTGAAGAGTACAAGAATGTCAACACATCTCTAAAAGACCGTCCTGTGCTCATCCCACTTCTCCAATCCACAACCTTATTGAAATCGTACACGGTCTATAGTCAAACATATATAAGTATAGTAATGCACGTGAAATATGCTCCTCTGTATATACATGTCTACTGTATATATTACAGTCTATCATGCTTGTGTATTCCTGTATATCCTAGTACACTTCTACTCTAACTCCTGCGCTATCTTCCAAGTTAAGCCAACTATAACACATTTTAGTATATCTGAAGTTAAAATATTGCACTAAATCTTTTCGAAAAGCAGCAACGTGCCCACATAAAGGTTGCTGCTGTAATCATAAAGACTGTTTTGTGCTCATCCCAGGACTCAGTATGTTCCTTTCAACATATTTAGTACTCTCAGCCTTTGCCCTTACTCTTCTACACCTGTATACTGTAATGACTGATAATCCTCCTATCCGGTGTCACCCAGAAGAGCACAGGTTCCCTTTGAGTCAAGGTTGCTTTCTCAGGTCGTCCTCAGGATGTTTTTCTTTGGTACAGTTGCTTCTGGCTTGTTCATTAGAGATCTAAATCTACATCTGTATTCCAGTAAACCTGCTTTGTGACAATGTCAGTTGAACTGAAATGAATTAAAAAGCATTTTACAATACTAAGGAAGTCAGTAATAGATCCTGGAACCGTTTTCCAAGCAAAAATGCCACAGTGATGATCTTCAACACCTTAGCAATGCATCACACCAGAGAGTTCTTTTTCTTAGCCACTTCACAGAATACCAGATGTTTTCTGTGAGAACATACTGTCCAGGAAACTTTATGATGTGGACATCAGCATAAAACATCTAAGGTTGCATCACGTATGGTAATTTAAATAGTCATACATATATGCTTCATTTATACCTCTGAACACGGACAGAAACACCAGCATTCACTTGCAGAGGGAACCAGCTGTCTTGAATCACTCCTGGTCCCTGTGGGCATCCCTCCTTCATGCTTCCTCTCCACCATGTCGATCCTTTCTTCCTCTCTTTCTCTATCCCTCCTTCCTGGCCCACAGGGCCCAAAATAACACCCTATTTGCGCTCCAATTTCACATTCCTCTAAGGCAGGCCCGATTAAGTAAGACAATGTTTTGACTCTGGCCCCTATTGTGTTTTTGCCCCTTACACAATTCTGCTCCATTACAGTTTTCCTGTATTTGTTGAATTTGTCACACCTTTCTCAAAGGCAAAGCAATAATCTTGATATAGATAACAACCATGCTTGATAAAACTCAGTGTTAACCCATAATATTGTAGTATTGGGGATACTTTGGCTTCAATATTATGCAAAATCTATTGCACGTGAAATAAATTGATCTACAACACACCTTTGACAACAAATATCAGTGCAGTATACTGTATATATTAATTCTGTTCATTCGAGCCTTGATTACACGCCACCATTTTTTTTTCATGTTGGGAATAACCTTTTCATTAAACCTGCTGTTAAACATGAATTTCTTTCTCTTTTTCTGACAGTCTGGTCAAAGGTAGATCAAGATCAGTGAACTAGAGATGTGCTCCCTGCACTCATTTGTTGTTTTTTTTGCCCTTGTTTATCTTTCTAGCCCTGCATGGCCCTATCAGGTGAGCTAAGTGGGTACCCTTATACTGTGCCGACTAAAGGAAAATAGCATGGGGGAGGTTTGGAAGGGAGGGGGCAACAGCTGTTGCTTTCACAGAAACTTTTTTAACCTCCATCATTTTGCCAAGCTGTGGCCAAAGTTAAAAGGGCTCTGTCACCTAGGAGATGACCCTAGACCTTATTCCCTCCCCCACTCACCCACACGTTCTGTGTTTCTCTCTCTCTCTCTCTCTCTCTCTCTCTCTCTCTCTCTCTCTCTCTCTCTATCCTATGGGATGGGTATTGGTTTACAGGCTCACACTGGGCTCTGGAGCAGCGGATCTCTGTGTAAAAGCTCTCAGTCCTTCATTATAGCACGCCGATGAAGGACGGTGCTGGAATCCGGCGCAATCACTCTGCTGCTGACCTCTTTCAACACACCTGATGAATGAGTGGACGGAAGGCGAAGAATTTTAATCACAGATTCCTGACATCCCGTCTGGGCTTCTGTTACAGGGCACAGACTCTGAGCCAGGTGTGTGTGTGTGTCTCACATCCTTGGATATCAGCAATCGGTGCCAGTGCTGTTTTATTAGACTGAGTCAAGTTACTCATAGTGTGAACTGAAATAAGGCCAATCTTACAGTGGATGGTCTTAGTAATTATGGGACTGATGGTATCAATATGAACATGGCCCCAACACTGTAAAAAAAAATGTTGTAAATTTTTTATAGTAATTTACTGGCAACATGGGTTGCCAGTGCAGCACTGTAAAATTTACAGTAAACAACTGTAAAACAGTAAAGTACTGTAATATCTTAATGTTGTATAAAATAACACATAGCCAAATACATTTGCTCATTTGGCTGATGCAGGATACAACTGAGCTTAAAGGTTAAAGGTCTTGCCCAGCCATGACAAGATGGTGCTGCTGGGATTTGAAAACATAAGCTCCTGATCTGTGACTCAACGCCTTAACCACTGAGACACCAAAACTACACAACAACAACAACAACAACAACAACAACAACAACACTGCAACTAGCTTCAATTTTTTCAACTACTCGAGTCACAGATAAGGCTGTCTATTCAAATCCCAGCACCAAACTGCCTTGATTGGTCCTTGTGTAAGACCCTTGATCTCAGATGTATCCTGCATCAACCAAAAGAGCAAATGTACTGGGTTATGCGTTATTTCATACCACACTGAAATTTCATTTTGTAATAATAGTAATACTGTAAAATCTACAGTCAGTCTACAGTTTTTTTCAGTGAATTCACTCACCATCACTGCATTTTTAGCCAAATTAATAAAATATTCTCACACAAGAGCCCAGGTCAGGAATCTTCTAAAGCTATGCTCCTGAATCTTCTGAAAGAACAACTATTCCATCTGAAATAACAAACTAAACTGGAGACAAGTCATTACATCTTGTTAGTTATGCAAACTGGCAAGATGCCCTTAGTTAAGAGCCTCCCAATTAAAATGCAATCAATTCGTTGTCTATTAGACTTTTCTTTATGCAGGCCAGCATTAATTAAACCAAGGCCTGCTGAGACAACCAATTAGCTCCAACCAAGATCACTTCCCTGCAGCTGCCGTCTGGCTCTTTGGTGTAAGAGATGAGAAGAGGAGAGTTTTTAGTGACTTTGGGACGAATTTAAACAAAGCACTTTTTCAGATTCCAAATGATTGAAATACACATGTTTAGAGGTTGTTTATATATATATATATATTGAAGTACACAGTGAATTATGTGAAAACTAATAGATTTGTACAGTTAAATCACGATGACACTCTATTAATGACTTTTTATATATTTATAAATCACGTGAAACGTTCAACTTACACATTCATCGTAATAACTAATGAGAGAAAAAAAAGGCAAACTTTAGGGCATCATATTAAGAATTAACTTAATAATGGAGAAGAGTTCCAAACGAATTCAGTAATTCAGCCTCCATGCATATCTCAATCAAGATAGTAAGTAGGTAACATGAGCAGTAATGCTTATACCATTATTATTCACCATTTACCTGAAATTAAATCTAGTGTTGTGTCCAAATATGGATCAAGTCTTCTGGTAACTGGCATTTTTTGACATTTAGTTATTATCTTCTAATGTTTTTGACTTATATGCACCAAGTATTACTTGCAATAAGGATGTTACTGAATATGAATAAATTATTCAGAATGAATGAATAATATGCTCTAAACAAATCGAAATACAGATATTAATATGGCAAAAATTTGTTTTAGAAGGTTTGCCAGAAAGGTTCACAAGGCATCTGGTTGAGACTGGAGGTGTGCTTTGGGACTGGGTTCCCGTGAGACTCAGCAAAAAGTCACACAAGCAAGAGGTGTGAGAAGTCCGACGTGCCATGAATTACAGCATCCTTAGCAACTGCCTGGTTTAAATTAGTGTAGCAGTTTGTTTATATTTTGGGAAATGGAACCGCCTAAATTTAGAAAATAAGTAAGAAAATATATTAGACAGGTACAAACAAACATAATAACTGCACAAGTGGGTTAGGGTTAGTCCTATAGGCATCTGTAGTTGAGACAAATTAGTAACTTGAGTGATGTAGCTGAGGTTGAGGAACTGTCAGACCCAGCGGAAATATAGAGGAAATACAGCACTGTAGCACCACATATTGTATAAACCTGGTAGTTTAAATGCATAAGCTACTAAAAATTACTACATTGTTATACAAATTAGCAAGCATGTACCAGACTACTAATGTTTATGTTGACTTTTGCCCTTTGATTTGGCAAATGATTTATTTTTTTTTTTTTTTTTTTTCAGTGAGGGACATTACAAAATTTAATATATGTCATACATCAGAGTACTAGAACTTTATCTTTTGGAGAATTCTGGCATTTGGCCAACAATCTGGCCTATATTTATTTAATAACCACATGCATTATGTGTGACTTAAAAAATAAATACTGCTATGCTTTTGATTCTCTAATAGACAGTACACTTATCCAGACTTATGTCAGACCTGTTTTATTAGCCATGCACCAGCAAAGTCAACTTCCTCGGAGAAGGAATGATGTCATTCAGCAAAACCTGAGGTTATTGACTGAAAAGGGCAAGTGTGCAGACACAGCAAGGTTTTGATTAAGCCCATTTGGCAAAGCTCTCTCCATCTCTGACTAACAGCCGATGGGACATATCTGTGGTAAGAACAACCTCGGCATTGTGTTACATTTTAAGAGGCACAAAATCAACACGCCACTTTTTATCATTATGCCACAAATAGCATGATATCATGTCCACTTTCAATGCAAGCCATTTTGCAAATCTTATAGAATTCCTATTAAAAACTCTTGTGAAATCCAGACCTCTAAGCCTTGACAGGTCTGTTTGGAGTGTAATTCACAGATCCCATCATTGAAGACTGTACTAGTTTTGAGGTTAGGCTCTTTTAACTGATTTCAGAATCGTTTCCAAGCCTCCAGCCGCACTGGAGAGCAACACCAGCCTTATAAAGTAATTACAGTGTAATGCACAGCCAGTTTAGCGATTACAGAGTCTGTGAATCCTTTTGTTATGGCGTGTTCACTTGTCTCTCCATGGGAAAAACCACAACATTCAGCTGTCTTTGGTTGTGTGTTGTACACGCTCTGGGCAGGGGATGGCATGCCCATGGAAATCCTTGGCAAAAATTAAAACTTGCCATTGTTGTTCCCTCCTGTGTAAGCCTTAGATTAGTATGTGGCTGGAAAATACTGATATATCCTCCTCATGTAATTGTCAAACACAAAAATCCTTGGACGAATATTGTGTGTGAATTAGACTGTTCCCCAACAGCAAGAAAATATGGTGTCGTGACGACAATGATTGATTCTGTTTGTTGATTTATTTTTTTTATAACAACATAGCTCTGACATCATTTTCTATAAAACATGCGCTCATTATCATTTCTATAGAAAAAAAAACTTGAGTAGGGACTTATTGTGTATTGTGGACACTCTATATAAAAACAGATTTTTTTTTAAAGTGTGTAATTGTTTATGTGGTGAAGTATTCTGTGAAGTATTCTTTCCAATACAGTAAAGTCTTCATAAGGAAGAGTTTTGTTGATTCTCAGTAACATAGCATGAGTGTATTCTTTTAAACTGGCTGGTAAGGGAATGATTGTTGATAGCTGTGACAACATGAATGATGTTTTTTGTGGATGTTCCAATACATTAAACAGAATATTAAATGGTGGGCCAGTGGTGCAATGGATCAGATGATTCTAGTTTCATCTCCTGGCTGGCTCAGCTTAGCTCCTTTGGCTAGGGGTAGCTCAATGTTTAAAGTTCTGGGTTACTGATCAGAAGGTCAGGGGTTCAAGCCCCAGCACTGCCAAGCTGCCACTGTTGGGTGCTTGAGCAAGGCCCATAACCCTCTCTGCTCCAGGGTTGCTGCATTATGGCTGACCCTGTGCTCTGACCCCAGCTTCCTAAGAAGCTGGGATATATGAAGAAAAGAATTTCACTATGCTGTAATGTATATGTTACAAATAAAGGCTTTGTCTTAAATGAATTTAATCAATAAAAAATATTGTTTTAAATGGCAGATTCCTGTCATATAAGAGGAATAAAACACTTCTGGACATGCTGTTATTGGAAAATAATCCACTTCCGATTGGTAACATTGACTATTTCTAGTAACACCTCATCATGTTTTATTCTGTACTTATTGCATTTTGTTATGATCCTTGTATTCTTACAAGAGAAGTGTAAGATATTCTGGTTAATCTTATTATCATTACTACATACTATCAGCATTCACTCTAGTTTGCAGTATGACAATGGAAGTTGGTTCAGTCCAAGATGGCCTGAGGTATTTCACGGCTTTTGGTTTTTACTGACACTTGAGAAGACTCTCCCCCTGCAGTAAGTTTAGACAGACTCTCATACTTCTGCCAGCTTGTCAAATTGACATGTAGAGCAAATCATGGTTACTGCTGTAGTTAATCCTATTTTATGACTCAGTTCCAGGGTGATGCCCCGGTCTGAACCTGCATTTGGACGATTTACAATGTTTTGGAAGTATACCTAGCTGGAATTTTTTTTTGCATTAACAGCTGCTTTTGCTTTTCATTTCCACACATAACATGGTATGCTAGCTTACATAGCTGGCGTTCAAACTGAATAAACAACACTATATGCTCAAATGTTTCAGTTTAAACAAAGTCATTCCAGGACCACAACAATACACTCTTGACTCAATTGCCAATATACTTTCTCATGCTTTAAAGGCTTGAGGAACCCTTTTCAGCCCTGTCCTAACCTCTTTCTGCCCCAGTGTTCTAAACCAAACACAGAGGCAATGGGGAGGTCAAAGGGGAAACAGGGCACATTTGCCTCTTTAGCCCTTTGATATCAACTATTGCCTTAATTGCCTCCCTTCCCCCTCCTCTTGGTTTTCTTTTGCCTCAAGCATTTTGTAGCTCTAGTTCTGAACTCCCTGGATGACCACTAGCGTGAGATCAAATTCTTAAAACTACGTCCACTGAGCTAAAAAAAAAAAAACGTGAATGGGAAACAGTTGTGTGCGACCTTAACCCAGCTCCTCCCCTAAACAAACTGTTTAATTAGCAATTATAGGCAGCTTAGAAAACATCCAGGTCATACATGCAATGCCCTATTGTTGTTTAAATGTGTGTGAAGTAGGCTTAGTGCACATGCTTTTATTTGCCAACATCATGTAAGTCAACATAGAGCCTTGTAAAACAATTCTTGTTGGTTTAGTGAAGAAAAGTAGGATCCTGGGGAGGACCCAAGAGAGGTACCTTTGAGAAAAGCTGAGAAGTTGATTGTTAAAACTGTAAGCAGCTTCCCGAGGTTTGGTCAGGATCAAAGCTGCCTTGCTGAGAGTTTCCCTTTTGTTCTCACACCTTCACAGTGGGTCATTGCTCAGTTCCTCTTTTCATCTCTCTCCCAATGGAGTCCAAACGTACCCTCAACCTCACATGGAGTCAGTGTTAGTCAAATTCAGCTGTCCAGCTGAGTAGAAAGTCAACACTCTTTCCAACAATGTGGAGAACCATGAGATGGAGCCATGGGTGTCTCTTAGTAACCTCGAGCAGACATTTGAAAACAATTTCTCAAGTTATGAATATAACAGCAAGGAGATGAGAAATTCTGGGTTGTATATCAATTTCAGATCTGACTTGATCATATCACCTCCTGCAGTTGTGTCCCTCTCTTGTACTCTTTTTCTCTCACATACCCACTCAATCAAATTATGCAGCTACTCACGATAATTCACCGAGCAGCAACGTGAAAGAAGTAATCATGTCAATGCAAGCAGAAACAGCATGAGATTAAAGAAACTCAAACATTGTCACAAGGATGAAAAGCCCTTACAGCTGCTGCTAAACCCTGTGTTTGTGTACGCGCTGTTGGATAGCACTTTATGCACCTGTATCAGTATCATCTCTCAAATCCCTCACAATCCCAACATAAATCTATTTATTGACCACAGTAATCCTTACTGAGATAGTGCAAACATTATTATTTTCCCAAAGCATCCCTTTCCTATCAAGTTAATCTGCAGAAACTGTTATTTATGTATGAACGTGTCACACATCACGTTAATGGTTCAGTTCCACTTGATTTGGAATATATAACGATTCATAACCAATCCATTTTAATTCTTTTAATAGTGCTCTGTAATGAATTATGATTTGCAATGAATTATGATAATGCTAGTAGCTAGTAACAACCTTGTAGTTTGCAGTAGTGAAAAGAAACTTTGTGATCAAAGCTTAAAAGCAGATTGTTTTGTTGAAGCGTCATCAATTTACTCAGATGATCTTCAAACTACTTTCTAAAGTCTGTAAAGAATTTTATGAGCTGCTTGATATCCACCACTAGAAACTCAGAGTGCATGCTTGAATATTAAGGCAAGTCCCTGGATATGGTCTTAATTATTAAGTACAGTCAATGAATAAACCTTAAACCTATTATGTCTGTCTCCAAAATGTATCCCTTATGCACTAAAATTCTCAAGAACATAGCAGTTTGAGCTTCTGCACGCTATTTTCATATTCCATACATAGACTAACACTCCACTCTTTTTTATTATGATTTCAGTGTATGTGCATGTCCATAATCGGTGTGTAGGACTATAGAATATCCATGTTAGGTGATGGAGTAGGCTTTTGTATAATGCTGTCACTTGGTTCGAGGTTTTCTTCACAATGTCTGCCAAGAAGAGGTTTGTATTTGACCCAGAGCCTAGAGCTTTCAAAGTCCACACAAGGGAGACACCCACTTTTCCCCCCAGACTTGAATGCTGTCCAAACTAAAACACTGGCTTGTCTCAAGATGATATAGATGGACGTCTGTGAGCAAAGCCATTGCTTTTTTTACTTTGACCATGGCTAACTGGTGTCAGCTAATTTAATTTTGTTTATACTGTATATATTGTTTATCAGTAGTGTTTACACACAAATATGCGTGTAGGTTCTGTGTACAAACTTTTCAATTTCGGAAAACAAAAGTTTGCTTAGGTCTGGCATGTATTTACGCACTACTTTGACCATGTATTAGCAAGGAACATAGCGATGGAAAATAAAACCACAAATGGAATTTGCTGGCTTGCGTGCTCTTGACGTAGGTGTTTGCTTGATAATGAATCTGGATTGCTGATAATTTTTGAAGTAACTATGAAATCCATTACTCCTGTTGGATTAAATGTAATAACACTTGGAAAGAGGGCATTTTAGGACCAGGATGGATTTCTTTTCTGGAAGTCTGAGTAGTTTATCCCCCACTCATGAAAACGCTACTGATTATCTTGTGCCATCAATTAGAATCCAAAATGGAAAGAAGAAAACAAGGCACACATGCACTACTTCTGCAACTCCAAGTCATTGGATTTTTGGTGTATTTGGAGATAATGTGGGAGTTTCTCAACCATGTATTCTCATCATTTCTCTTGGCCCAGTCTATATAAGTCCCCTGTATCAGTGTGAAACCAGACACAATTGCTGGTTTTCCGAACATCAATCATTGGAACTATTGTCTGCATTCTTCCTAACGTGGCATCAGAAAATGATTCTAGTCATCCTAATTGTAAGGCCTTTCATTCTGTGAATGAGTAGATGACTTGTGAAGTACATTTGTTAATGTTAAACATTAAAACACTACATAAGCACACAATGATAACCAGCTCAGCTTGATAAATCTCCACGTCACTTCATCAAACTCAAAATCTCTGCTTCGCTTTCTTTTGTTCAGCCATTTCTTTGTGCCAATAGCAAAAAGAATGTCAGAGTCCTTTCTTTACAGACCCTTTGAAGTGATCTTTACATACCATGTATGGTTAATTGTGGGTGTGGCTCTGTTTAAATAACAAGTGACATGCACACACATGGTGGTTATGAAGAATTGGGATTTATTAAGCTTCATTACTTATACTTATCTGTATGCATATTGGATGAGTTTTTGGAATTTTGAATGAGAACTCAATATTTTATGCACAAGAAGGAATTTAAAGTGACTTAGTTTTATATGCCACCTGTCACCTATATGCCCCTTGAAGAAAGCTGAGAACTGAAAGATAAGAAGTAAGACTGTGATAAATAACAAAATGCTGTGTTACAATCTAGCAATGGGATTCATTCCAGAAAGCAGAATTTACAATTTAGCCTGATAAAGTAAGTTTGGTCTCACAGAAATCCAGACTTTTCCATTCCAGTTACAAAGATAAGAAGAAATCAATTACCTGTATGCTCTGAAATGAACCTGGAAAATGGCAGGTTGAAAAGAGTTAGGGGTGTTCAAGTAGCCATACTTAAAATGAATGTGTTTTGTCATTAATGATAAACTGCTACAGAACATTATAATACTATTTTAATAGAAATGGCTATATCTTGGCAGTCTTCATAAGAAAACACAAGAACTTTATACTACTGCTGAAAAAAATGTTACATGATATATATATATATATATATATATTTTAACACCAAGCCACAACAGATAACTTTTTCTAGGCTCCACTAATGATTTTAAAGTTTGCTTTGAACATGCATAAACCATTTAGCTAATTCAGCTTGGAATTTGAGATTTTTTTTTTTTTTTAGATTTTGTTCTGGCTCAGGTATTTCTGTTATTCCACTTTTTGCTTGGTTTTCCTATTGGCTCCATTTCAATTTCAGATATATAGTAACGGAGGTGTGCAATTTGCAGTTGGACTTTATTTCTTCTATAGACCATAGTATTATCTACAGATATTCCTATATAGATATCTAGATCAGTAAAATATCAGCATAATTAGTTCATAAGTTCGTAAGTTGAACATCTATAACTAACGCTGTTGTGGAAAATCCACTGAAAACTGAAAAGACCACTGCTGGTAGAGCGTTCTGAACATAATGTTGGCAGTATTCGTGCATCCTGGAACTTTTACTGTAATGTATTTTGCAAATATTGCTTTGGATGCTAAGACTATATAACATAAACCGTGTCTTCTGTACATCTTCCATAATTACTGTGCCTGAGAAAGCACTAATTAGATTGCACAGTTATCTCAAGATCAAGATGTGGTGTAATTTTGTGTTCATATGTTTTTCATGAGACAGAGGATTCTCTGCAGTCATCTTTTCAACCATCAAGGCTGTAAATGTTGTATAAATTATTATTATACTAGGTGGTTTTCCGAAAGTTTGTCTTGGATACCACAAAGGATGAAAAGGGTGATTTTGTAGACTGGGAAAGAACCACAGGCCTGTTAGATTACAGCTTGCGGCTTGCTGATCCCCTCTAATATTATTACCAAAGCTGACCTATAAGATCATCCACAGGAAACATCTGAATGGGAGAGAAAGAGAGAGAGAGAGAGAGAGAGAGAGAGAGAGAGAGAGAGAGACGGGAAACAGCTGTCCACGGCTCCTTAGAGCAATTAAACCCAACAAATTACATCCACAGAGAGTATGTTGACTGTATGCAGATACCACAATCATTCAGCCACTAGACAATCTAAAGCCAAAAAAATCAGCATCAAACAGGATGCTGAACAAACAGGAAAGACATCTGGGGAAGCAACTTATGAGCTTGTAAGGTCCCAGGCTTATGCCTTTAGGGCAGTGTGCAAAATCAGCCAAATATTATCCACAATGAACTCTATTTGAGAGAATTTGCCTTTTTCAAGGTCAACCCTTAGCCCACTTACTTCACTGTCCCTGAGCTAACATGCACGCCCATGTACTTACAGAATAAAAACAACAGTTCTGCCTGGTCTTTTAGGTGAAAGTTCAAGTAGGATGTTTAACTGCAGATGATGTTACCATGTTGCTAGCTATGAGATGATCAAGCTTTGTGTCAGAGGCTTCTGATGCTGCCAGCAAGTGTGTGGCCTTGTTGCGAGTCAATCTTGCTAATATAAATCTTCATTTATCATTTTCTGGTACTAATATGTTAATCAGCTCACTAGCCACTAGGGGTTTTTAGAGATGAGTCAAATACTCAATTAATAACTTCACTAGCCACCACTGTGGGAAGCTGTTGACTCGTCACTAAATCTACTTTGTTAGTATCAAGCTATTTCCGACTCCATGAAACCAATTCTACAGTCAACTAAGCGCTGTGAGAAAGAGTGCTTTCAGATCCAAGTCACTCTCCAAGCCAACGTAGCTATTGTAGAGTCATTAGCAGTGCTTGCAGGTCAGAGAGGCTGATCCAGACTCATTTTCAGATGCTACTGAAGTCAGAGTTTTCCAACATGGTGGAAAAACCTCCCAGATGCTGAGGTAGACATTACATCCTCCATCCATCATTAAGCTATAAGAAGTTTATGTGCTGCACTGACGCTCTCAGTTTCAGAATAAACCATTTCAGCCGAGCCACCAGCTCATCCACACGAGAGCACATTAAAGAATCGGGACGTCCATAAATAGTGGAATATGATATACAGTTTTAGTATTTTGCACAGAATTATTGCACCAGTTTAGTTTGTCATTAACAGCGCAGCCTAAAAAACATTGAAGCACTGAAATTTTATTTGTATCCTGTGTATAGCTGTTAAGTGAAGTGTGGTTTGATGAATACTTTGGCTCACAACTAAAACAAATTAAAAGGTAGTGATGGCTTGAAACAGTTTTTGTTTTAACTATGGAAAAGATGACTATTATTTTTAAATTCTTGGTTGATTAGAAAGATTTGTATTCATGCAACCGGTACTACTCACTACTTGTCATTAGGCATGATTACTTTCAATTTCGAATTCTATAACTAAGTTATGCTTTTTGAGGTGAGAAACGTTTAAGAAAAACTATACAACAACAGCAAGCATTTCTTTAGCTGAGTCTGTCTCCAGTTAGGTGGACGTTAAACAGTACAGAATACTCCGGAAAACCACGGGTCATTTGCCAGAGGCTTTCTTCCCTTAGCTCTGTTTGGATATTCTTCAAAGGCTGGACAAATCATTTCCAATAAAGGGTTTTCATATCTTTGGGGTTAGGGCCATTTATAAAGTCTTAGAAATGTCCGGTATTATAATGAGATGGCTCTGCTAGCATTTTATCAGTATTCCACAAACCGCATGACAAAGTGTGTGCTGTGCTAGTGATTCAGTGATGACATGACCTGGACTCCTCACAACACATGGCTAAAAGAACTGTACTGATGTACAATTTCATCTGTAGTATACGTATGTTAAAAAGCTTATGGCTGCTTTTATTGGATCATGTTGAGAATAGTGAGCCTTGTATTCAGTGGTCAAATATAATAAGCAAACCAGACTAAAGACGAACCAAGTTTGTGGTTGGGATAATCGTAGCTGTAAAAAATGTATATAAATAAATAAATAAATAAAAAAGCAATCAGAAACAATGCTTTTGTGGCCATCCAACATCTGTTTCACTATTAGGATCCAACATCAACTGGAAGCCTCTATAATCAGTATATTAATGGATTTAATATTAAGGCAAATGTTAGCTACACTGCTAATAATAATAATAATAATAATAATAATAATAATAATAATCCTTTTGGAAAACAGACAATTATTTTCATAGTTTTTAATTATTATTTGTCATTATATCAATTATTATTCTAAAGAATTAAACTTTCAGCAAATCAAATAAATATATTTTACAGTATTTATTTTTGATATAGTCGAAATCTTTTATGCCATTTATTATTTTGTAATTTTACATTAACAAAAATGTGTAAAAATAGAATAAAGACAGCAGATTAGACACAATAAGAAACCATTTTATTTAGCCTTATTGTATAATCAAACTGGTTACCCATAAATAAGCAGTTATATTCATAAATATACTCATATATACATTAAGATCACAACGAGTGTCCACGGTTATCAGACATACAGTGTGCTACAGATGTGACAGGCAGAAATTAGGATGAAAAATAACACACTCGAGTATTGCTTCACGTGCACGAGCACTAGATGCATGGACTCCTACAATCGTAACAAGCACAAAGCTCGGACGTGTAATGATACACCGTACATCATGCGCAGGAAAATAAAACAAGGTGAAAGTGGGTAACCACGAGCCACCAGGACTCAGAACAGCTTCAGTGCACTTCGGCATCGTCTCGCATGGAAGTCTCTGGAACTGAGTGGTGCTGGAGAGCTCTCTGTTGGTCCATCGGTAATATCGGTAATATCGTAACATAGGTATTTCACTGAGTTTAGATCCGCTGACTGTGAAGGCCATACAATATGAGCTACATTATCTTCATCTTCAAAGCATTCAGTGAGTCATCATGACCTGTAGATGGAGTCATCCTGGAAGAGACCACACCTATCAGGATAGACATGTTGGACAGAACGAAATGCATTTGTGTGTGAGTTGTAGGATTGTATCTTCAAAACAAAACAAACACACACAAAAAAAATGGTGCCCTTTTGAGCCACTTCTATTGCACTGTTTATTTACTTTTCTCAGCTTTTCTCTGGTGATGCCCATCTATAAAGGATTATCTCACTATACACTATACACCTCAAATGGAGCCGGTGTGTTTCCTTTTCAACTGAACGCCAATCTATGCTAAACCTTTAGGGTCCACTGCATAAAAAGAGACGTGGTTTATAATGCTGGTTGTCCTTTGTCCCTCGCTGACACAGAGACTTACTGAGCTAAAGACTCTCATGGCCACGGGCTTCAGCAGGAGCGAACCAGAGATGCAGAGATAAGAGGAGGTCTGTCTTAACATGCATGTTGATTCCTCTGGGAAAGAAGGAGGCAAAACAAGGCAAAAAAGGAATTCCTGAAATAATCAGGAGACAACATAAAAAGTGGCTCTCGAACATATGATCTTTATGAGTCACATGATCTTTATGAGGCGTTATTGGATTGAGCAGAATGAGCAGAAAAATGAAATTTGGTGGGAATAAAGAAAAAAGCTTTATTAATGCAGCTGGCTATATTGTAGTCCTAGATTCTCATACGACATTATAATATGTTAAATCATATTTTAAATTGTATTACATTGTTTTCCTATTTGATTTTAGGTGATAAAATCACCAAATTACTATAAAAATAATTTATCTGCATACAGCACCATACAGGTGATAGTCATTTAACCCTCGTAATTTTTTAAAAAAATATACACTTTAAGATTTATTTTTAAAATATAATTTCAGCATTGAATGTAGAAAAACATCTCAGACAACATATATATATTTTAAAGGTTTATTTACTGACAATGGATACTTTTTGTTCCTAAAAAAATATTTTTTTAAGCATAGAATTAGCAAATGCACAAAATGTGTGTAACTAGCACCCATGCTAATATACCAGGAAATTTACTTTTTTATTATTAATAACTGACATTGACTTCTGATCTATAACTTGAGCAACAGGGTTGTCATTCAATACCACAGTCTTACTAATAATACGTTTCTTCTTTCCATGATCTTCAGGAAATTCAGATGATGATATTTCCGGTTAAACATGCAGGTTTTTCATACATTTAATGGAATCTGTCATGGAAAAAAGATGGTTCAAGCACGGGATATTAAATGGATTCACACATTAATGGTAAAATAATTTTTTTTGTTTTAAAGTAGTTTAAAATGTCTCTTACTTTTACTTCACATGCGTAATATCAGTGGGCGAATGGTATCTTCCACTGGTGTGTATCACGTTTTTAAATGAGTGTCAGATGGATACCACATGGAAGCCATTGAGGTTCAGCGTTAGATCTATAATAGATATAATAACACACTGAACTGTGTCATATTGAATTTAGTCAGAGTCTAATGCACTTCTGCAAAGTTGACATTCCAATATTTCCAAGTTAAAAAACAAGCCATTCACGAGTAAAGTGGTCGAAATGGAGAACACATTATAGTTTGCCCCAAAACCTCTTTCCTACCTTCACATCACTTTTGCAGCTGCAGTTTCTAACCTACACATTAATACAAACCATTCAATACTTTGTGAAGCTATAAGATACTGTATTTTATTATTTCAATTTCCTTGATGTCACCTGTATGTGCAACTATTTTCAATTTCCACTAGACATACCAGAGGACTCGAGCTTTCTCCTGTGCAGGCTTGGCTGAGGGCCAGGCCAAGCCAACAGCAGACAGAAACAGTTGCTCCTGCAGATGCTGAGCTTTTATTAATGTCTGAGGGAAGAAAAAGGGGGAGAGGCTTATGTGGAAATATTTGTCTTGGAAATGATCTAGTGGCCTGCTCATGTCTGAGACCGAACGCAGAATTCATCAGCTCCCAGGATTAGGTCAAGGCTTATTGAGATATTCTCCTCAACCCAAATGATGTGTTTCATTGCTTAATAAAGCTTTCTTTTTCAGTTTATCAGTGATTTAATATGAAATATAGTTGCCTTTGTACAGCAGTATCACTTTCAAACGAATTATTTTGTTGTCTCCCAGTTTGAGGCCATACTAGATTTCCATCTCATCTGGCTTTCTATCTCAACCTCCGTCTGTTTTTACATTAAGTGAGAGAAAGACGCACTATGGCTGGTTTTCATCAAGCCGATGTAAAACAGAATGTGACGTCATTAACATCATAAACATTCCTGCGGTAATCTATTCTATATATTATTTTCACATCTGCTGCTTTAATTCGCAGAGGATGCAGTGGAATGGTATTATGTGTGACAACCTGTTGATAAGTTTTGCACTGACGAGGAGTTGCTAATGTTAATGAGAGAGAGAGAGAGAGAGAGAGAGAGAGAGAGAGAGAGAAACATTTATCAGGGCAAAATGAGAATTAAATTAAATATTACATATACTGTAGAATTTCAGGTGACAAGTTTGAATGTGGAAAGAGTGAGAATTTAGAGTCGAGACACACACACACACACACACACACAGAGAGAGAGAGAGAGAGAGAGAGAGAGAGAGAGAGAGAGAGAGAGAGAGAGAGACTGCCCTCTCAGTTGCTCTTACTTTTATGACCAGAAAACCACAGTAAACAAACAGAGAAGCACATAAACTGTTCCTCTAGTGAACATGGCAGCGCTGCCAAACCCAGCCATTCTTTAAAAACTGCACTGCATAACAGTTCACATGAAAGAGGGCAGTTATTTAGGCATGCTGGGACTTTGAGTCCTAGCTTTCTAGTCACAGGAAATTAAAGCCACAAGGAATAAAGCTTTACTCCCTGCATTCCAAAATCCAGATCCACAATCCAGATCCTTAATTCGGCTCTCAGTGCACGTGCTGCATTGACTAGTTCTCTTTGGGCTCTAATGAAAGCGTCACCACATTGTTGATTATTTTCTTATTATCTCATGGCCTTTTGTGTGTTTTTTTTCTCACATAATGGCTGTCATAAGTTCATGCAATGGAAATGGAAATGTATATACTGTATAATTTAGAAAACGATAAGGACTGGTGTGAAAGCAAAAAAGTGTGTTGTGATAAAGCATCATTGTAGATAATGCAGCATCTTTCCCTTTCACAATAAAACATTTCAAAAATAATACGGATTTATTTATTTATACTATGTTATGGATTAAAATGGTTAAGCGTGATACCCAGGAGGTAATAGCTAATTATCTTTGGATCTGGCTTCTTCAGATGAGGCCCATTCACAGGTTGGATATAATTGATCCCTTATTTGTGGAAGGTCAGTGTTCACACATGGCATGTGGCAAGAGGAAAGGAACATTTAGACTTCCTGTTATTCTATGATTGGGTCATTAGTGGAAAAAAAAAGAAACTAACAGGCACTCGTTTGTCTAAAGGGGGGTAAAGAGGGTAATACAGAACCCAGAAAAAGTGGCTATGGATTTAGTCACAGTCTGCAAATTCTGTAGCTGCTATGTCCACTGATATGCTAAAAAATCCTGTTTTGCTAGAAAAACAACTTTTCTTTTTTTTTCTTTTTTTTTTTTTAGTAAATCTAGACTCACATATTGCTCACTCTTGCGAATACACACCTTTCCTTTCCTATTAATTTCGGCGTTTGTCCTGAATAATTCATAGTAGGTACTGAGTAAAACTGTAAACTTGTAAACAAGTTTAAAAGTGAATAATACACTTGGGATTTAATGAGTAATACAGCCTCGCTAATGCTGTAATATTACACTATGCAATGTAATACACGATGTAAAAGTAAATTAGAGTAAAATATAATATTTGCTTTAACAAAAAAAAGGTATTATGCATATGGCGAGCATCATAAACAGCCTTGATAGCAATAGCATACGCAACATTGTATAAGCTAGTAAAAGATTGTAATGGAAAGGGTTTAATGGATGCATTTTTCAGGCAACTTATTAGTTGAGCTTCAATCCTATATTACAATTTTACTATCAGAAACTATTTGCCCCGAAGCTGCAGGAGGTGCTTCATTTTAAATTCCACATGGATGCTAGAAACACATTTTATACACAGATATTTTAGCCTTAAGCTATGCTTGTGAAGCGGTTCTGTCTAGCCATCTGTAACCCACTGGTCATGTTTTGCCCTGCTGCGTTTTCATAACTGTATCCGTATGGCTGGGATCTGAACTTCTGAGGGGTTTGGCACATGTCACCTGCCCTTAATTTCTCACCCAGGGCAACCAACAGGGGGGGAGAGAGCCCCAATGTGCATCTAGCCAGAGAGTTAGGAACAGCATTTCTCTGAACAAAGCCCAAGTGGTGTTTCTGCCTGCAGGTATTTTCCATTCGTGAAATTCCTTTTACTTCGAAAACAGATCTGAACAGATGTGAGGTAAAATCATAAACTCACTTTTTATTAAAGTTTCCTAAAATATACCACTAAATATGACTATTACAGCAATAAATCACCATATTCTTCATTTTAAGAAGAGACAATATGCAGATACGTTAGGATTATTATTTATTTACAAGCTCTTATTACTGAGTATTATATATGTATTTATATGTTTATAGAAAGTTTTTATCACCCATATTTGGTCATCATGCTGTCATCCCAGCTGACATCTTCTGAATGTTGAGGTTAAGGTTGTATCTGTGTTCTTGAAGCTGTTCATACAACCTTACAGCAACATTTTCAGCAACTCTTAAACAGGCAGCTCAATCACATGCTTAAACACATTTATCATTGTAATTCCAGTATAGTGTATAGTGATATAGTCATAAATTTGTCTCCAACTTTTCCCTTTATCTCACGGGATTACAATGAGTGCTTCTGACAGAATACGTTCACAAGGGGACACTTTCAGTTTTTTAAATCCAGCTTTGAAATGGGTATGAGAAGCAGATGTTGATATCACCAGCGCTACTCTTCGTTCATCAAGTTACTGAGCTGAAGAAGTCAGTAAAAAGATAAAACACATACTTTGTTTTTGACTTTCATCTCTTGACAATGTGAAGATATAATGTTACAGTCACGCCCCTGTATTTATGTACGAGTTGTGTTAAAACGTGTTACCACACGGTCACTGAGTCACTAAACTGAAGTGACTTAGCAGAAATTCACTGCCTGCTGTCAGTCAACTGTGAGATACACAATTATACACAATTTCATGAATTTGAATTCAATAAATGAAAAACGCACACACTTGAACCCTCGAGTCCTCAGGGTTTTTCCCCCATATTTAACAAAATGAAACTAACTAAGCAAGCTCACAAACTAAACCGCGATGGGTAAACTTCTGTACATACTAAAATATGTAGAATAAAGTTTCCAACTATGTGTGTAGGATATGTAGTATATTTTATGTTGTTGTATTTGTCTGTTATATATTGGCCGGTTAGCTCAGTTGGTTAGAGCGTGGTGCTAATAACGCCAAGGTCGCGGGTTCGATCCCCGTACGGGCCATCTCTGCTTTACCACAATAGCATGTCATCCACATTTAATGGGGGCAGTCGTGGCCTAATGGTCTGAGAGTCGGACTTGTAACC
>CM074968.1:9784612-9801047 GCA_037577455.1 Pangasius macronema | reverse complement strand
TGCCTAAGCTTACAGATCACTCTTGTTAATGACACATCAGATTTGGCTCGGACACGTCTTTGTCCACTAAATATGAAACCAGGTCCAGAGCTCAGCCCTTCCTTCATCTGGTTCCCATTTTTGCTTCAAGTTGTCTAATGAAACCTGACCATTTTTAAAAGATCTAGAGTTATGGGCCCATCAATAAATACCATATTCAGCCTTTGAAGTCAGCCAGGCTATGGAAAGTGCTAAGACGTCACGTGTAAAAGTTATGACCTGATTCATTAAAACTAATCTACTCAGCTTGACATAGCTCGCTTTTAGTGCATGTGTGTCGTTATTTATTCTGACAAGCGGCAGGACAGCCTCCTTTTTTGGTGAGGTGAGGGCTTTACCTAAGTGTCAGCTCCTTTTTCTATCATGTTTTAGATCTTATTCAGGCCCCAGTGCCAAAATACTGACTGATTAGAAAGAGAAATGGTAAGAAACGTGTAGAATCTCAGCAGCATGTGGGTTATGTGTTGCTGAGTCTTTTAAAGATGTCTATAAAAGAAAGAGCAAAGACTTTCCTGCCAGTGAGTAATCATTAGCCTGATGCAACAGGACAGCTTAGATTTCACTTACGTCAGGAGGTAAAGGCAAGCGCAAATGCAGTGTATTGCATTTTGTATTGTAAGTGTTTTTAGTTTTCTTTTTCTAATTTTTTTTAAGGAAAAGTGATAAATGATCCCCTTTTAACAAAAATCCGTTACAGAAAAGTCACATGACCTTCACATGTGAAATTTACACATTGTTTTTAGATGCTCCACATCTTATCTTTCACAATTTTATTACCAGTAAGTCTTTTATGTGTTTTGTGATTTTTGCACATGAAGGTTTTATTTTTCAGTCGGGATTTTCTTCATCACATATTCTTCACATAATGTCATGTGTGTTTTTAGGCTATAACATGGTGAAATGTATACATATGTGAACACATTTTATTCATACATTCACAAAACTTGGGATCAAATGTAACATTTTTCCCTAAGAGGCCATCATCACAATTATTGTCTTGTTGTTATTGCAGGCAGGAGGCAAGTACATGAACATAGCCTGTTCTTTATTAGGGTGAATCCAATAATCAGGGTCAGAGCACAAGCAGACTACATTAAACTAGAGTAGTCCATAATCCTAAAATGGGAAAACAAGTGAGGGTCGAAATAAGGAAGCACAATGAGAAACAAAGAACAGGAAGCACAGGAAACTAGGTTTTTGACTTAACAAGACAAGAGGCACAATAAGACTTCACAAGGAAGAGCAGAAACAGCAGAAATAACCAAAGTAATAGAGTTGAGACAAGTAACAGGTGAACACATTAGGGTAACAAGCATTGTCATGACATGAGTGGAGACAAAACCACAACAAAAGCTCATGACATAACATGAACAAAAGCACATGGTGTGGACTCAAAACAAAACAAATGAGACTAGCGCACCTGAGACAGGCGATTCTGTGACACCTTTAGAGAGAGAGTGAGAAATTTTTTGGCCCTCATTACTTCCCCAGCTGCAAGTAGGTAGGTATACAGCTGCTAAAGAAGCCTGCACTGTGTAGCCACAAGAATGATGCGTGGATAGACAGACAGAAAAACAGATATTTTAACACTGAGCCCATGTTTGACTCGTGTCTCACCTTAGCTAGGGCTACCTGATTGAGATCTACACTTAAACTGGCCCTGTGACAGCTTGCAGTGATAAAGTAGTGTCTCTGCTTGGTTAATAACCTCCCAGCTGTTCTGGATAATGAAAGACAGTAGTCATGCAAAGCTGAGTGTGAGAAACGCCAGCACTTCCATTACATTACTGTGTGTCAGGAGAAGGAGGTTACTTCAGCGAAGGGAGGAGATGTAACACGCTACTCACGTCCATTAGGAAAGACTCCGCACTATGCTCGCCTGGCAGATCTACTTAATCAATGTGCTGCTGAGAAATGAAGATTGAAAATGCAGATAACGTGACATTTAACACCACATGTCTAAAAATGGGCAGTGTTACTTGCTCAGTTGGGGTATTATACTTGTGAAAAATATTGTGAAACAACTATATTTTGGTATTTAGTAATAAAATACTTAGAAGTATGTAGATGTTTGGAGATTATAGTTACAGTATTTTCCAAACAAGAAGTCACTCTGCAGTATAAGACACATCTACTTAAATACATTTGCTTAACCCTTTACTGCATGGTGTTGCCATATGGAAACTATTAGTTTATCTCCATTTTTTTGTATAGGCAATAATAAAAAACTACTTTTTTTCTATGTAACTGGAAAAAGGGGGCTTGTTATAATTGTAAGTCATGCATTTCAATAAATAAAATGAAGACATGCATATTTGTTTGTCTGTAAAAAGTGTGTTTTCTAAGAAAAACAAGACATTATGATACTTTCCACCACTGCACATTGTTGCCATATNTGAACTAATTAAAGTAATAAAAATCCATAAAAATATTTTTATGTAAATATAATAATTCATGCAGTAGAGGGTTAAAGAAGAAAAGCAAGAAAAGCAATAAGTGTGACATTAGGGTGCGAAAGAATTTTGAAAATCATCTACAAACTTCACAGTGACTTGTCACAATTTTGTGAATTTTAGAAATCTTAGAAATCCCAAAGTGATTTTGAACAAATACATAGTTAATTTTACCCTGTAAATGTTGAGTTTTTAATATCCAGCAATGTATTCATGACAGGAAGCAGTTATCTTTCCAATCCGAAGAATCAAAACACGGCCATGTGTTGGATATGCAGGAAAGGTTGAAGTGCAAGGCCATGTGGTTAATGATTTGCGAACGTAAACAATATGATCAATATCCCGGTAAGGTGATTCCAGCAAGCTTTGGCGAAAACAAAACAAAAAAAGCTAGCAAACAAACAAACAAACAAAACATTCTGTTGTTTGTAGCTGTTTTAAAATCTTTAACTCATTTTGCTAGCAGTGTTTTACAGCGAAATCTCTAAATTTCTCAATTTTTAGCTGCATTAGGCTACACAGTTCATATTATTGACAAAAAAACATTCATTGGAAATAAAATTAATCATCATAAATTTTAAAAATGTATCGAGTATTCTAAGGGTTAAGGTTTACCACCTCAGGGTCCAGAAAATAAGCACCTTCTACTGAACTCTGTATCATTTCATTCTGAATTTGTAATCGTCAGACCTTGGTAGTATTTAAGAAAATAATTGCTTTTGAAAAGGAATATCTCCATCGCCAATTCTCTTGGTAAGGTGTAAATCAAGACAACGGCTCTTTGCAAAAACATTCTCTCTAACCTCACTTGCGAGAAAGGAAATGTACAGAAAAGAGCGAAGGCATCCATTACAAACAAGAGAATTTTCCTGTCAAAGCACTGTATTGTTCGCTGGGATCACGCCTCATGTTAAAATGCCTAATATCGTATGTGCTGTGGTTTCCCTTTCCCAAACAGTCACATCACCTTCTCACCCTACATATAACAAAGTAACCCAACCTTAAGGTGACGCCGTGGCTACAGACTCAAAAGCTGCCGTGGGATTTACAGAACAATGTTCACTCAGTGGCTGAGACAGGAAGAGTCGTATGAAGTGAGGAAAAAAGACGAGGGATTTTAAGGGCCGGGTTGTTGTGCTGAACGTCTGCCACACTGCACTGTAATAGAAGAGGTTACAGTTCTGGGAAGCGGGTGTGTATCTGGCTGAAACGGAGTCTGTAATAGCGTCCAGCAGCAGGATGAATATGAAATTACGCACCACAGATTGGCATGGTATTGTGTTCAAGCCTGTGCCAGCTGGCTCACTGTAGATCAAACTATCTCCTAATGTTACACTTTAATAATGTTATCACAGCATTGCTGGCTTGTTTGCAGCATAGTTACCTTAACAGTTTGAAACAATGTGCCTTAGTGTTTTGCTGTACAGATGAACGTAGCTCAATAAGTTGTGGATGTAAATTTAAACTAAGACTGAAACATGAGCTCATGCCAAATTTGTAGGAATTATGATGAGCAAGAGTGATTATGCAGCTAAATAAAAGATATGCACCGCAAAAAATAGCTTAGCACAACATTTTGCATAACTATCCAAAACTATTTCCAAAATAAAATTATGAACCGCAAAAATAATTTTACTGCACTAGCAAAAAGTTTTACTACGTCTACTAAATAACTAAACAAACAAACAAACAAATAAGAAATTATCTGCAAATGTAGTACAATAATTTCTCTTGATAAAATAACAAACAATTTGTGAAAATGTCCAGAAATAACAAATTCAGTTCAATAGTCTTATAATCAAAAGCAGGTCACCCTACACGCCATCAAATTATTTTACATGCAAGAACAAACAGAATTAATACTTCATTATTTGAATGAGGGAAAAAACAGTTAACAATAAACAATAAAAATAAAAACAACTGTAGAATATACTACATACTAGCTACCTCTAGCTAGCTAGCTAGTTAGCCACTAACTTTTTTTCCTTATCGATTAAGCGGAAGCAGGAAAGCAGACAAACTGATTAAATCCAATTAATTTAGAATTATTTCTTATCAGTGTTTTGGGTCCATTTTTCCTCTTCTGCTTGTTTCTTTCTGGGTTTAGATAGAGCTGAATGTTTCATGATCACGCTAGTTACGATCATTAGGTACGCAGCTTAGTTATGCAAATTGCATTTTCCTTTTCACACCACAAGAGGGGCTTCTGCACCTGCCTGTTACTTAAAGCTGTTAGCCAAATGACAGTGTGCTTTTTCTGCATATTTATTTTAAAAATGATGTGATCTTGAGAGCCTTAAGTAATCGCTTATAGCAAGAAACAACCCTGATAAGAAATATTAGATAAATATGCTTATCATTTTTTCCCTTGCCCTTAACCTCTCGTGACTTTTCATATGAGTTAGCGTAGTCAAATTCTTAGTAATTTGTGCATGCAAAACTGTTTTGGAGAACGTCATAAACGTTTTATATCTTCTGCTTGTATCTATTTATGTAAAACACACAAGTACGCACAAGTACTACACAATAATTGCAACTTCTCGAAAATGTCCCCGAGCCTTTTATAGGCATTTTGATGAATAGCAACACTACATAATCAAGCCTGTTTCCCTTTCATCAAGCAGATGTCCTTATAGCTACCAGGCTATTGTGTGATCCCTAAATACCTGCCTCTATTGTGTTCTCCAGATTCCAGGTTGCCCTTTCATCATGGTAAATAGGAGAAGCGAGCCAACGAGCGATGTGATTACAGGGTACAACCAGTCACCTCAAAGCTTTCACGACCAATCTCATGACTATATGACCATCCTGGGAATGAGTGCATGTGAAGAATAGTCTGTCTGTTGCAAGCTGTTGCCTCAGGGCTTGGCTCAGATTGAGGCCTTTGAGAGAGGCTGGATCGATGGCTTCATTTCTGAATGGCAGAAAGCCACATGTACAAGCCTGTGCGACACTGACACATTTCACGTTCACGCAACCAAAGGTTAATGTGGGGCCATATGCCAAGGAGAGATGGGCTGCCGTGTTCGTTAATGTCTGGAGGGTTCTAGTTTTACACACTGAGTCATACAGAAGAACTTTTTAAGGTGATGTTACTAACTGATATAAATCAAATTGCAAATGTAGTGCTTTTTTTGTATTGCATCTCTTAAATTTGTTGTTTGATGTTTATAAATTTGAATACTAAGAATATGAAATTAGCTTTATATCCTGAAAGCTATCACTAAAATGAATGCTTAGTAAAGAGTATATCCTCTGTGACCTAGGGGTCAGCATACTCATGCATTCTCTTCCTGGCACATTTTCAACTGTTCCATTCTTTTTAAATGTTTTATTATGGCTTTAGTTGTGTTTGGTGATTGATGGTGATTGATAACGAAGGCATTTTATGTGGTTATGTGATATGCGAAACTTAGCAAAACAGGAAAGGTTCTAAGGGAAGAATGGACTTCCTCAGAACTGAGATAACATTTTTTTTTTTTTGCATTTCATAACAATATTTAAGTAGATCAATTGTTCACAGTTTGGCAAGTGTTTTTATTTTTATTATTTAAAAAAAAATTAGCCAATGGCCTGAGCTATAACACTAAACAAACATTAGGAAAAACTCAACTACTGGTTGTGTATTTTCTGGTAACCAGTCAGTTTAATTAACTATCCAGCAAACATAACATGACAGTTGTTTAAACAGTTCTGTCATCATATGTTCTGCTCTGTTAATCTGACGGTATTACACGTGTTGCATCTAACTGATTTCAGTTAGGTTTTTTTTCTCACTGCTTTGTGTAACTGTGAAATAAAGTTTCATACAATGTCCAATGTGTAGCGCCAGCCATAGTGAGGAGAAATACTAGCATGTAAATATCCTATCCTATTTTGGATGAAAAACATTTATGGTTTTATGCTCATGTGTTATTGTAGTAGATCTTTTTTTGTCTGAAGCAACATTAACTAAGCTTTCAGAGGCCGTCACCTAAATATGGAGCGAACTGAAAGATTCAACACAACAGAGTTAGCTTTGCTTGCTAACCCTGGTTGAGGTAAGAACTGCACACGCTGCTTATGTGACCTATCAGTGGTAACTGAGCGTTGGGAGCACTTACGCTTATTTCTTGCAAATGGTCAAGTTTACCGTGAGTATTACATAACGAAATTATTTTGGGTTGAGTATTATGTGCTTGTAGTTTTTTTTTTTTTTTAGCATGACATAATTATCATTGTTTATCCAGTACCTGCCATGTGTAATGAGTACTTGAGGACTCTCTTGGACTGAATAGTATGGGCAAAATTGAAGTACTTTTCGTTTATGTTCATTCTATGTCCATGCCAAACATCACCCTTTCTGCTTACTATGCAATGTTCTAAGAGGTTCTTGCTGAGCGTTCTGTACAGTCGGGACGCAAGTTAAAGCTCTTTGATTTAAACTGAAAACAGATGTCAATAAACTTGTTTGTGCAATTTAGGAGAACTAAGTCTGTGTAACTAAAACTCAGTATTAAAGTAATGAGCCTTTAAATGCATCAAAAAGGCTTCAGGAGAACATAACATAACTGTTGTAGTGTGGAACGAATGCCAGCTGCTATAACTCAGAGTCTTGTATATTACCGTGTGCTAATGCATCACTCCTGGAATGTTGCTGTTTCCAATAAACGTTCCAATAAGCAAAGCCCAGACCAGTCGGGTGGACCAGTGGAGCTTAATTTATGTGCTTTGGTACAATGCTAAATTATGTGAAGTACATTCATTAAGCAAACTCACAGTGACGCTAATCTGAAGAATGCAGACTCCCTCCTGAGGTCAGTAATTGGGTCTTTTCTCCCCTCCTCCAGCTCTCTTCTCCAGCAGCAGGTCTAGACCTGAAATGCATCCTCCCTTCAGGCCAGCCAAAAACGTGCTCTCTCTCTCTCTCTCTCTCTCTCTCTCTCTCTCTCTCTCTCTCTCACTTCATTCTCACCCAGGTATCTTTCAAATGCAGCTATGGAGACTTCCAAAAAAAACGTCCTACTAATGTGTCAGTCTTATAATTCAAATAATAACATACTATCCTGTAGCTAATCATCATGATAAGAATGTCTGTTGAACTAAATGTAACCTCTTCTTTGGTTTCCGCCATCTTAAAAAGTCCTAAGGGCCTAAAGCAGCACACAGGCTACAATTTTCCATACTGATACCATTAGATAAGGAATACTATTAAAAACACAAACAGATACATTCAGGCCCATGTCACGTCAGTATGCTTAACATCTTGTGTTTATGCCACTAAACAAATAATCCAATATTAGAGTATTGGTTATTACAGAAGTGGTTGCTTGAGGTTAAAATGATAAATTTGAAGTCCCTTTGCACCTCAAAATCCCACAACATTAAATTTTGACGTCTAAAAACCGCACAGGAACAAAGTAAAAAAAAAAAAAAAACCCATAAATGCCACAACATGATTTGACAAGAACCCAAAGAATGTACTTTTGCTACAGGGCAAAGGGTAACGAAGAAAATGTAGTGCTTATCCTGGTAAATATGATGATCAGTGATTTGTTCAGTTTTCCATTTGGCTCTGTTGAATCAAAACTGGTAGCTGCTACATGTACGCTCAAAATTCACTAGCATCTTCGTTCCCAAAATTATTTTGAGTTTGTTGTCGGACAGAATATAACTACATAAAGTTTCTGAGCTGCATCACCTTGTGTGCTTTTTTATCTGCCTCTGTGAACAATTTTGCCTGGGCTGTACTAATACTGCAAATTATAAACCCATTTAGTTCAGACCCTTGTGCTTGCTCTCACAGGAAACTCACTTTAATGGCCAGTTTTGGGACAGCTGCGCCTAAAAAGCCACTCAACAGGAACAATGGCCTCGGAGTTTCTGGCCAGTGTTGTCAGAGCCAAGGCCATGTTCCAAACATTTCCCAACAACCCCTTGCACCTCCCTCCTCCTCAATGTCCAATTCCTAATCCCCTCAAAGTCCCATGCCGGCAAAAAAAGAAGGAAGAAAAAAGAATTACAGAGCAAGGGAAGGGGAGGGACAGAAAGCGAAAGCTGCTGTGTTAACCAGCTTAACGCAATTAAAATTTATTTAGGGCTTACAAGGAATCCTTTCACTGGTGAATAAATCAGAGTTGAAATGACACAGCTCAGGTGGAAGTGCTGTTTTTTTTTCTTTTCGACACTGTTCTGGCAGAACCTTCGTCTCCCTGTAATTATCCAGTCACACCTCCAGCTTTTTGGGGCTCCAGGTTGGAGGAGGAACGCCCCTGTCTTGGTCCTTGGAAACTTCACCACCTCAACGCCGAAATATTTTATTTTCCTGTGCATGTAATCATGTCATTAAAATAGATGCCAAGGCACTGGCGGTTCCGTTCAAAACAGGGCTGATGCAATGTTTCACTGGTGCAGCACGTCTACGCCTCAGGCTCTCACTTGGCTGGTGCAGACACTGTACAAGAGAAGAACATACAATTAAACGCCATTAATGTGTGGTTAATTGGATGCTAATTAGGATGTCGCGATCCAAAAAAAAAGCCTCACCAAAGACTAAGTACTCTGAATAAGTACACTGCTTCATAAAGTATACTGAGAAATGTAATTGGCTTTCATCCCTGCCAGACATATGTTTTGTCAGAATTTCTATGTCACTTGTAATTTAAACCCTACATTTTTAGGGGCCAAAACTAATTTCATGTTCTCCACAACAAGTTTGCAGGTCAACCCACGCCCAGGATGAGAATTTTTGTGCATCAGAAAAGAACAGTGCTTTGGTTGGGGATGTCAAAGAGGATTTTATCCTCCAGATCCTCAATGGAAAATTTAATCCCAAGTTTAGTCCCAACTTCAGTGATGATAGGAATCACAAAATATGAGCACACTGAGAAATTTCTTTTAAATTAATCATTAAAAAGATCAGCACAACAAAAATTCTACTTAGTTTATTTACTTCAGTTTGTCAACACAGAGATAGTAGGCCCTGGAAGAAATGACTTATCCATTTGTAATTGCTGATGTAAGAAACCGTTGAGCAGAAAAACCTGAAAAATGTGAGGTTTGAGTTCCACCCAGCAAAAAACAATAGCACCCTTTCTCTTTCGTCTGCACGTGTCCAAATTCACTGCTGTAATTGCACGGGGTTAGTCTTGGTAATTGACAGCATAAATATTAGACTGTCAAAACTCAACCGTCAGTGACAATCTCCAGTATGAGTCATTGCGCTTGCAGCTGGGGAGAAAGGAAAACGTTCCTCGCCTCATTTCTGGCTAATGGAAAGCGGATGAAGTCATCAATACTGAGCGAGTTTGTCATCACATCATTGCAGAATTGTGATGTAGAAATACACTCCAGTTAAGCCCTTAAGCCACTGTCAAGCCATTAATGTCCATTGTGTTTGCGAATTTGTCAGAAGTCGGTGGTTTTACTGTGACTGGAAACATGGGCACTTAGATGATTTTACTGATGACTATTTACATTCCTTGCAATCTTTTAAACTTGTTTTGCGGAAGAATATTACTGGTGAATATTTTTATATAACCAACTTTCACCTGGAACTGCAGTCCAGCAAAACACAGTAAACTAAGAAACTATAGTCACAAGGAAAACCTGACTATTGGAAATGAAGTCCTTCAAAAATGCTGCTGAGAGTAGGTCATGTGACAGTGACAACATCAGTCCCATTGTGTTCAGAATGACCTTATCAGCAACTTTAAATGCTAGCACTTTGTGGCTGGGTTTAAGAGTTTTTGCGGGTGGTGTAATTGGTCGCATGAATTTACAGTTCACTTCAAGCATGCAGCTAGACAGAAGATGTTTACACCAAGGTCTATAAAAGGAAGCAAATAAAACATTATAATATAGATACAACTACTAGATTTGGTACGTATAATCTACAAATGGTCTTCTGTTGAGATTTAAATAAGATTGCATGACACATTTGTCTAATCCCAGAATACAACTTTCTTATATTTTCTTATATTGTTTTATTTTCAATAAATTTTATTATTTCTCTTTTCAACACATTTTCAAATGCCATTCAAAAGGCAATAAAATACATTTGCCCAGCTTCTGAGCTAATACAGTATAAACCCTCTATATACAGCGGATATAAAAAGTCTACACGACCTTATTGAAATTGAAGGTAAAGACAGAAATCATGATAAATCACGTCAGAAACATCTTTAATGTGATTTTGAACCCAATAAAGTTCAAGAGAAAAACAAATAGCCAGAGATGCAGGAAGCTGTTTTACATTAGAGGTGATGGAAGTATAAGCAGCATCAGTTTGACATTTGTTATGATGTTATGTGCAATGTCTTCGGTAATTTTGGTTCGATGGGATCTTGAAAAAATCTGATCGTGATTTGCTTAGTCAGTTAATTGCTGTACCTAGTTGGCTTCGACATGAGTGCATGTCGATAGGTTAATGTGAAATTGAGAAACAAAAAACTTAAATAAATAAAACCTAAAATAAAAATACTATTTCCAACATACAAACTCAAAATACTAAATAAAAACAACAACAAAAAAAGATCAAATATAAAATATATAATATAATATAATATAATATACTATAATATAATATAATATAATATAATATAATATAATATAATATAATATAATATAATATATAAAAAAATAAAAATACTAAATAAAACTACTATGCCATCTTCATTTTTTTCATTATTTGTTGATATTATTATTATATTATTTTTAAATATTATTATAATTATTATTATCTTATTTTAGCAGTTGCAGCTGCAGTTGTGAATAGATTGAAAAAAATGGTTACTTATCATTTTTTTTTATATCAGTGATTTTTTTCCTTATAATTTTCTATTTGTTTTTCTCTTTAATTTTGTTGGCGTTAAGGTCACATTAAACATTTTGATTTCTGCCTTTATATCACAAAAAAATGCAATTTCAATAAGGGTGTGTAGACGTTTTCTGTTTACTCATTCCTGTTACACATAACCTTTCAGCATGAGCCTTGAAAAAGGAAGCACACTTGTACTTTACACACCCTAATGTGCAAGTCGGAAAAGCATCTCAACCTTAATCATTTTTACAAAGCAATAGAATTGTAGCTTGTAGTTCTTGCAAATCTCTCAGCAGTCTCCTTTCACAGGGCTGCTGCAGTAAATGCAGGGAGAAGGGTCGGTTAAGACTGGCAAGGGACCTAAACAAACTGTGCTGACAAGACTGAGAGCTGCGCAAACATAGGATTAGATGGGGGATGAAAGGAAGAGGAAACGAGTAGACTTGTTCATTTGTGAAACAAGAAGAAAGGTCAGGTGTGCTACTGTACTCCTTTGCAGTCTGGAGATGGATACAGGAGTGAGAAGGGCTAACTTTTACATTAATGTTAATGGTATATGTCTGCATGTATAGGTGTAATAATACAGCACTAGGGACAAAGAGGCTGTGCTGTATAATGGACTAAATTCAGTGGGACACTATGCAAATTTTCTGTATCAAATATACTGTAATCCTGCTTTATAAACCTGCTTTTCTATTCACGGCTTTAATTCCACACCAATATAACTGTAAAATTTATTTTAAGTTACCAAAGCCTTCAATATTAAGCATTATTTAGTAATAATACTTTTATATGGAAAGACAAGTCATTGTAGTGCATTGTGATCCTCCTGATGACAGCAAATAAAACGTAGTGACATGGGCTAAAGTAATTTTGCTCAAATTTCAGCTTACAAATGACCTTAAAAGAAACGCATCTGAACAAATCTTGCTAGTTTGAATTATAACAAAACAACCCCTAAACATCATCTAACTTTTTAGATTGTCAGTGAGTGTAATGTCGTGCAGGAATAAGCACACTTAGCTAGCTAACATCTATTTCCTGGTCCCAATGACCACAACAAACAAAGATGTGAACAAACTTGGCCAAATGATCGAATGTTTTTACATGAAAGATGTTGATTATTAGTTATGATTAGCGAATCACAATTTATTCTTAACACTATTGTACTTCATAAGATGTAGCCTAATGTTAACTATGACTTTTGTATCTTGCTAGACAAAAAAAAAACAAATGTTACTTATGAGTATGTCTTTTATGGCTGATGAGGTTCCTACTCAGATTATACACAGATAAAGGTAACCACATTATGCTGTTTTCTATGGATGTGTATTAGTATTTAGTATCTTAGCCTGCCACCCAAATAAGGTCACTGGGTCTAACCTGACCATCCCGTTGTAAAAGGTTGCCTATGCCCCTGTTCACAAACTGTCATGTCCATTAGAGAAACTGAGCCAAGCAAATAAGGTATTAATGTGTTAGAATTGCCTCACTTTTGGTAGAACATTTTGACCTGAACAGAAGGGTTAAATGTGGGTATTTTTTGTTGTAAACAAATCTCGTGTCCCCCTGCTTCATGTGCCCTCCCTCTTCCACTCCTTGCCTGCTGGGCGAGTGTCATCTTGAAGGCTGTACACTTCATCTTGAAGCATGGCCCCCTACAGCCCCGTTGCTACTCGACCATGCCTGGCATCCTAAGCTGAGGACCTGTAGCGCTCTCACACTGGCACCCCTGGCATTCTTCTGGCTGGCCACGGCCATGCCTGCTGAGAAGTGTGACAGTAAGACCTGACAGCTCAGGGGCCAGGCTGAGAGACGCGTTGTCACCAGCACACAAAGGAGCTCACCTGATGCACAACGGCCCTCAACAACACCCAAATCTCCCGCTGGCGGATTAAGGGGGCCAAGCAAACAAAGGGGAGTTTTGCAAGAAAAGCCTGTGTTAAATTGGGCATTAAATTTAACATTTGGTCACAGGGTCATAAGTATTCAACAGCAGTTGATGGAAACAGAAAGTTAATATAGGAGCATGAGAGAAAAACAATTCAGGGCAATATTTTTGAGACCTTAGGGCAGGATAAAGCCCCCTATACACAACAGTACTTGCAATGCTTCTCATTCTTTATATATCTTGTGAGTATGAAAGACTCACAAGAACTGCATGGTTTTGATCAAGCAAGAATTGAAGAATGCAGCTAGCCTGGATAGACCTTGTATAGAAGGCTGATCGCTAAATTAATCTGGCCTCTCGCCCGAAATTACAAGAGTCTAATTAATCCCAGATTCAAGACAGACACATAATTGGACTGGAAACACATTGTTCGTGGGGTCTCTAATCATCTATGAGCTTTGGAGCACAGAGATTTGGAAGCGGCTAAAAGGCGTTCCATAGTAAAGCTGTATACTGAAGCAGACGCTTATTAAAAAGAGACAGCAGGTGGATGAGCTCCATCCAAAAAAAAAAATAATAATTAAAAAAAAGAATTAAAACACAAAACCTCTAAAATTCAGAGTTTAGCACTCCACCTAAAATTTTAGCTGTGGTCAGTCTGGTCAGGCCCACACTTGGGCTCTGTTTGGGTTCTTGCTTTTTCTGACCACTTGCAGCACAGCCGTGTTTTACTTTCTGTCAAAGTCTGCTCCACAACCACACTAGAATAACACCACAGAAACCCCGGCACAAACTCACTGCAAGCACACCATCCATCTCAGAAGGCACTCAAATAGTATATGCAATAGAATGAGGGCAAGACTACATATATGCATATACCTTTTTGCTTATATAATTAATATATGTTATAAATTTACTGAATGTATTGTTAGCTGAGTCTAATGAGGCTTTCAAAATCTCCCTTCCTACCATGATAAGTTGATGATCAGGTGATAGCATGATAATTTTATATATATACTATATACTATATACAGTAGGAGTTACAGTATCTCTTTGTTTGTTCTACAGCTCACCCTTGAGGCTGTTTGGTTTATCATGTATTGTATAAATGAGCTGTAGCCAGATTAGGATCTGAAAGTCAAAATTTAGATCCCAGTTTAGCACTTTTAAGATATAATTGCACAGGAAAAAGACTACCATGTGCTCAGGGAATGATACATTTTATAAATTATAAACCTTCAACTTAAGCAATAAAGTACAAGTATTCATTTTCAATTATACTTGAAAGAGTTTAAATCCCTTAAAATGATACCAAAGTATAGTAACAAAGCAAAATTCTATACCACATTCTATACTATATTCAGTATTTGAACAAGATCATAAAGATTAGTTGGTGCCTAATGGTTAACAAGTTAAGACTATAGCGTGAATTCAGAAACCATGGATAGACAAAGCCACCCTTATATCATTTCATGGTGGATCACAGTGAATTTATAAGGGTATTACCGTGCAAAGCTCAAAACTCTCAGGGAATTATTGGCAAACCATTCAAGCACTGAGTGATGGAGGTTTTCACTGACTTCATATCCTGGTAAAAGTGGAGGAGAGGCAGGAATACACCCTGGATGGAATGCCAGTCCATTGCACGGCACCGTGCACACACACACACACACACTCATTCACACCTAGGGGCAATTTAGAGTCACCAATCCACCTACTGGCAGGTTTTTGGTGGAACAATGGGGTGAACACCACATTGGAAATCCACATGGTCATGGGGAGAACCTGCAAAATTCTACACAGACAGCAACACAAGCTCAGGATTGAACCATTGACCCCGGAGCTGTGATGCGGCAATGCGCACAACAACAACAATGACAACAATGACAACAATACTAAAATTAATAATATACTTTATTCATATTCCATATATAACACTTACTTTATTCAGTTTCAAATGTAAGAATTTACTAATGTGTACTAAAGCTGAACTTTTGGTTGTCTTTGTCTTGGATGAACGTGAAACAGCTGCCATAAACACTCATCTGTATCAGGAAGCATTAAATGGTAGATGCTGATTTCATCCCAAATTGAAAGTAATGGCATATGACCTCAGGAGCTTTATAAACTCTGAATCACACACACAGGCTATGTTTTTAGTATTCCGTGAGACCTAGGTTGCTACAGCAAAGGCACAGGGGCCTGGTCATTACCTCCAATTTGGTAGTCATTTTTTCCCCTGAAATGTGCACACAATCACTGCATTGATGAAGTCCAGGGGTGAAAACATGTCACCATAATTGAGGCTGAAGCAGTGAGTCGTCTCGAAGAAACCCTGCACGCAAGCAGGTTCTCGTCTGAAAAGAGCACAACCTCTGAGACACAACAGGCTTTGACATGCGTTTGCATTCCAGCCAGCAGAAACACTACGTAACTAGCATCATTCTGGATGTGAAATCAAAAGCACAAAGAAATAAATAAAGTCTCTCGTGAGGTGTAACATACCAATTAGTCACACCATGGTGTATGAGGAGTGCATTTCTTTCAGCCCCGGTGCCTAACGTTTCATTTACGGTTTTGCTCTGGATCCCATCCATGAGTTATCCAGAACAAGTTCCGCTGTGTCGGAGGGCTTCGTAATTTAAGGTTTTGTTAATCATTTGTACTCCATCCAGATCCCACATGCTGTAAAAAGTCTAAATGAAAGTCGTTTTACAATGATGTTGCATCCTGTGAAAAAGAAAACATAGACCAAATTGCCTGCAAGGCAGATATCAGTGTGTGGTTGAATTTATGTGGGCTGTGTGTGTGTGTGTGTGTGTGTGTGTGTGTGTGTGTGTGTGTGTGTGTTTGCATGTAGCCAAGATTAGGTAGTAAGCTTCTGGGATGTGAATAAAACTAGACAGATGATGGGACGTGAATAAAACTAGATAGGAAAAAAAGCTTTTAGTACATAAATTTTTCCCCATGACCACATAGGTATCCTCAGGGTTCTCCAGTTTCCTCCTGGGTAGCCAGATAGGTGGCTACTCTTAATTGCCCCTAGGTGAGAATGAGGGTGTGTATGTATATTTGCATGGTGCCCTGCAATGCACTGGCATCCCATCAAGGGTTTATTCATGGTAGAAACTTCAATTCAATTCAATTCAGTTTTATTTGTATAGTGCTTTTAACAATTGTCACAAAGCAGCTTTACAGAAATAAATGGATTCACAAAAAATATATTGTAAATATTTGAATTTATCACTGTGA
>CM074968.1:9764600-9775510 GCA_037577455.1 Pangasius macronema | reverse complement strand
ATATTTTCCCTGGTCTTAAGATTTTGATCAGGAGTATATATATATATATATATATATATATATATATATATATATATTTAGATTTATATATAGATTTAGATATATATACATATATATATATATATACATATATATATGTGTGTGTGTGTGCGTGTAAAATGTAGTATAGATGGATTTTTAATGACTCAAAATTGTAATACTACATGCTAGGAAAAAGTCTTCTATATATTGTCTTGTATGCCAAGTTGCCAGTTTATTAGGTATACCCTTCTTGCACCCAGATATTATCAGATACCAAATAGCCCATCTTTTACATCTTTTGCACAGCAGCACCACTGACACTGTAATAAACATATGTGCATATGTTAGATCTGGCATTAGATGCTCCTAAAAACCTGGCAAATCGTTGTACATTGTTCTACCATGTTAAACGGTATAATATAATGTTTAACATTCAAATAATCTCATTTTAATAGAGAATGAGAAGCATAGATTCCAAAGGCTTAATGTACTTTATTTTACACAGAGGTATGATGTTGGGTATGAGGTTTCCAAAGTATTGTTCATTGACTGCATACACTGGTTTTGAGCTTATAGTGACAATGCAAAAAAAAAAAATTAAAAAGAAAAAAATAAAAATAAAAAAAAACATTATACAGACAGTTGTAGTAAAATATATATCCTGAATTAATTTTGTTGCTACTCAAGTATACTACTTCGTTCTAGACTACAGTGAGATCTGGCAGAGATTACACAACAGGAATAATTGTTATTGCCTCTAACAGTGAGCAGCTACAGTCACGCACTGAGGTAGACATGGCATGACATTATAAATCATCCTTCAACCAAGCTTTGTCATTTGTATACACTGCTGCACGAAATTATAACCATCTTGACTTTTCTAGTATGGAACAAATGAAGCACTGATGATACAACACATACACTGATATTAAACTTATCAGATGTGTGGAATAGAGAAAACATGTTTGGACATGCTGTCTCTTTCATGTGTCAAGTTTCATGAAAACATCGTAGTACAAGGTTTTGATGTAGTAGATAAACTTAAGCTGTAACTCTGTGCATTGAAGCTGGGCCATAAAGCATGAGTTCTCAAACATTCTGCAACCTGGAAAATAAATACACTCCTCAGCACAGATTTATTTTCTGAACATAATCCAACTATTTAAACATTACAATCATTAATTAAATATGTAGAATAATATTTTGCCTGTTTATTAGAGTCAAGGAACTTTATATTCCTGAAATTTATGTACATGTTTTATATAGACGTTCAAGACTAGCAGGTATAGTGACAGGTGCAATAGCGTATTTGGTCTTCATTCCTTCATTCACTCATTCATTCTCTGTTTAGTAACCAAAACTAACCTTTATACTGGTCAGGTCATGGTGGATAAAATGCTTCTACAGTTTTTTTTTTGTTTGTTTGTTTCTCAGATATGTTGTGTTTCTCATATTTAATGATCTCAGTAAGATAGTGCTTTGCATTTCTCTGAGTTGTTCACTATGATTTTTTGGACAATATTTATTCACACTTATGAAATCATGCTCAAGTTTTGTACTATGCTTGTTAGGATGTCCATGCTGGAGGTGACAGAGTCAGTCAAGCCAAAGCGTATTGAGGCCAGTAGCTGAAACAGTTGGGCCTCATATGCTGTCTCCGGCTTTGCCAGCTCGCACCAGTGCTCTTCCATTGGGGTGAGTTTACCAACAGGTACCTTTAATGTGATGATCAAAGATGAATGTTAGCGCTTTCATAACTACCAGCCTGATCATAATCCCACAATCCAGTCAGGAGTCTGTACTAAATTTAAATTATAATTGTAAATATGCCACTTATGCACTTCTGGTTAGATGCTAACTGCATTTCATTGGCTTAGTACATGTACTTTGAACAATGACAATAAAGTTGAATCTAATCTAATATTTTTTAGTACATATCAGGATATACCATGCGTATATCCTAGCTCAGCTTGCACAGAAGGCTAACCAACTTCAGCTCAGGTAATTGAGTACAGTATAGCTCAATGGGTCAATGAAATAGTAACAAAATGAAGGATCATGTGTAATTTGCTGAGCCAGACTGTTACACTGTCTAGTGGAAAAGAGCTAAAACCATTATCTCACACATTTCCCTGATAAAAACAGATAAACATTTATGCCTACCTCTGACGATATGTTCAGCAGCCACATCATCTCTTCATCAGTGAAATCCATCTCAGAAATGAAAACTGTTAAACGGGTTTGTGATTAGTGGATTAGAACAGATATAAAACCTGTATAGATTCTCACAGATAAACACAAATATACAGTATAGCACAAATAAAATTACAGGGATGTCTAAGACATGTCTACAACCCATCAGAAAACCATTAAAACCATTACCATTACTGGTCCTTAATGGTATCCACTTGACATAACATGCCACCAGTAGAAGGCAACAGATTACCAGCAGAGACCAACAGGGACTATTACAGTTTCCATTAAACCAATACAATTTCCATTATAACCATTAAATCCATTACCATTGCTGGTCCTTAATGGTATCCACTAGACATAACATGCCACCAATAGAAGGCAACAAACTGCCAGATGGGGGGACACAGTGGCTTAGTGGCTAGCATGTTTGCCTTCAGGGTTGGGGGTTCGATTCCTGCCTCTACCCTGTGTGCATGGAGTTTGTTTGCTGTCCCTTTGGGGGCTTTCAGTTCAAAGACATGCACTGTAGGCTGACTGGCATCTCTAAATTGTCAGTAGTGTGTGAATGTGTGTGTGATTGTGCCCTGCGATGGGTTGGCACACTGTCCAGGGTGTCCCTGCCTTGTGCCCTGAGTCCCCTGTGATAAGCTCCAGGCTCCCCATGACCCAGTGTAGGATAGGCGGTACAAAGGATGGACAGATGGAAATTACCAGTAGGGACCCACAGGGACCATTACAGTTTCTATTAAAACTATTACATACGAGGGTTTTTATTGTTTTGTTTTGTTTTTCAGCAGGGCTGTATAGACCCCAGATCCACCGCAACCCTGACCAGGATGAAGTGCTTACTGAATGTGAGTGTGGGAGTAAAATATCTAAATGAGGCTACAGTGACTATGGAAAAGTTACTACAGTGGGTGACTAATTGTTGTAAACCTTGTAGCTGTCACTCACAGGCGTTTAGAGGAAGATTCTCCACAAGGGAGAGCTATAATCACTCTATAATCACTCTAGCTTGTTTGTTTTCTTTAGCTTGTGCTTTTAGGGACCAGTATAACCTCGCCTCATTGACCACTGCATTTGGGTCGTGGATGTTTCTTAGCATATAGCATGACAAAACACACAACACACAAGCACACGACTATCATTTCAGTGTCAATATCATTTCTCTGAATGGTCACGGAGCAAATATGTGGCGCTTCATTTGTACTACATGGCAGACACGACTGCAGACTTTACACATGATAGATGCTAACTACATGATAAATGCTAACTACATGATATATGCTAAAATGACTCAACCGCGTTAGTAGGTGGGTTATACCTAATAAACAGGCATTATAAAAGACAAAATACCGAGAAGAAACTTGCAGCTACCATGCTATGAGTCACTTCCGTTTAATATTTTTTACATTTTTAGCAAGCAGAGCTGAGAAAGCAGCGTTGTTAGTTTTTTTTCTTTCTTCATTTTAATAATCGTCTATAGACTAAACAGGAGCCCAGCTGATGACTTGCCTTGTTTACATTGTAAAATCCCTTCTGTTTAAAGGTCGATAATGTTTCCATAACCTAATGCTCTCTCACACTCGAGAATTCTTTATTTATAATACATCATTCGTTTAGAGTTTTTGCAAAAATAATAATAATAAAAGTATTAAAAATGTAGTGACTCACCTTTAATTCAAACCTCCAGTAATCCACCGGTATTCAGAGGGCAATGTGCAGCATTGTTAATGTAAACGACTGAACGGCTGATATTAATTTCTGTTGGTAAACAAAATGATAAAAATGCTATAGTTGCAGTCATGTGTCCGAGCGCATTAAGTTTACAGACATTGCAGACTGTGTGTGCCAGAGCCAGAGCCAGAGCTTGTGTTTTTCTGCTGCCTGCTGTTTCCCAGAAATCAGCTGGTTTCACAGGCAGCAAGCAGAAAGTGAAACTAGCCCTGCTGTGATGGCTCTGTGGTCTTACTATGCAAAATCTGACTTCAAACAATCTGACACTGACAACTTCAAATTACACACAAAAACAACAACAACAACAACAACAACAACAGTAAGCATAGACCTCAAGTATAAGATTTATTTCATTTGCAGAGAGAACCTGATTTATAGGATAGAAATCCTACAGCTTACAAAAAGAGAGGAAAATATACCTTTATGAAACAATGGCTAATTTGACAAACTGATATTTTTGCCACAGATTTGAGAAGTTTGACACATACTGTATAAACTCATTAAACATACAACTGGCTACACAGAAAAAAGAAACTGTCTTACAGACCTTGTCAACGTTGATTCAGTTTGGAAAAATGATTAATACACAGAAGGAAGTGATTCTGTAGCTAGGTTCATTTAAGCGAAATTTTTTATCTATTGCCGTTAAGATTTTACAAGCAGACACAGTGCTTTTTCGTTATTGTTGTATGAAACCCGTGTGTTGATGAGCTCATGAGACGTGCCAGCAGTCAGGACTGTTTATGGCTGTTCATCCCTACAAACGATCATGATGATAGTGCCAGGAGCAATACAGCAAAAATGTGATCTGTGTTTTCTTCATTAGGAGCGTTTTGCCTTGAGGCTCAGCGTTTATTTGCCTATTCCTGAGATGTAAAACATCTTGTCAGATCGGCATGGCACGTATTTTCGTGAGATTAAAACTCCTCTTCGGCATTGCGGGTTCTCGACGCCTTCAGCTGTCTCAAGCGCTCCATGCAGTCGGTCAGACTTCTTTCCCCGTGGACCTTGTTATCTCTCGTCCGCACGTTCACCGTGTCGCTGCTCTTTTCCTTCTCTCCCACCACTGCACATGAAATCAGTAATAAACACTTAATGGCACAAACGTCATGGAACAGTAATACTGTATGATTACTACAGTATACTGTACAGTAGTCAGGTCTAATAACAGGTCCTACAAGTTCTACTGTTGCTCACAGTCATCACAGCAACAACTGACAGCTAAACAGAAACGTGGCAACACAGCAACACTACACCCATTATTACAGCTGAGAGGAACAGAGAAGGCTAAAGGCTGTCAGGTTATTAAAGAATATTTATTCCAATCAGAAAAGATGATGTTGAACATTTTTGAAAGAAAGGTTTTCGATCAGATAATGAGAGGTTAAGATAATGATGGGACATCTGTGCACCCTATAAGCTGAATATCTTCTTGGTCTTAAGTACTTTTCAGTTTGGCCTGAAGCTATACAAACGCCTGTACAACACACTGTTTATTTCTTCACACTTAAAGCTACAGTGCGCAGGAATGATTATTGAAACCGGGGACAAAAATACTTTATGATATGTTGTTTCTGAGCTGCTGTGAGTCACCCTGACAATCTTGGCAGGAAAAGTGTCATACTGTCTATGACAGAGTGACAAACAAAGCAAAGCAAATATTATACTGTAAGAGCAAGAAGTATCCAGATTGATGGAGCTGTAGCCTTTTTTCCCTTTCTGAACAGATAAAGCATTTATTTGGTCAATAATTTAGTGCGAAGCCTGATTTAACCTCGTTTTGGGATTTGTATCGTTATCCAGTTGTGGAGCTGAAATATTCAGTAATGGGGTCTTTATGTGTTTCACAGCGAGCAGGAGTGAGTCATCTGGTGTGTAACTCATATTGACTGCTCTGGGTTTTGGCTAGCGCGGTAACACTATCCTGCTCACGCCTAATTTGTTTGACAGGTTGGAAAACAAAATACACAGCTAAAATAATAAAATGCATTGTGAACACAGATGAGGTAATATAAATACGCCAATCAGAAGAACTCAGACATGAGTTATGTTCTCTACACTGTATTTTAAACATACAGAGCTGTCTCGGATGGTGATAGTCGCAAGCCTATCTCTATCTGAAAGCTAAAATTACCTCAAATTGCAGCAAAAAGACAGAGAGGTTTTGCTTTTTCAGCTGACACTCAGTAAGTGATATGTGCACTGATGTGCACAATAAAAGTTTTTTATTTTGTAATAGTTGAAGAGTCATGAACATTCAGGTGGCATCCCAAACTATATACCATTGGCGTCATTACTCTTTAGGCATAATACCTGGTGTTTTGCATGTTGAATACAGCCCTGAAGTCACTGAACGAGATCCATGTGGTGGAGAACACATTCAGCATACATTACTGAATGTTCTTCCACAAGTAGCTAGCGTTTTTCTACCAGAGAGGATGAAATTCCAAGGTCTTACATCTGATAGCTTAAAATGTTGTCATGTAATATTATGATTCTATGGTCCACTGCAGGATCCTACATTCTGACCGCCAAGCTTCAGAAAAATGCTCATAAAACCACACCGGCTGCAATCAGTCTTGTGGGTGAGCTCACAACACGGTACAACATTACAAACACAATGTTGTAACAAAACTTGTTTCAGATGCATGCCTCTTTTCCAGCCTACATTGTGTGAAAACAGCAAAATGCATTACAGTCTGCCACAGGTGAATAATCAGTGGATTACAACAACTTAGTCAAGGCTTGCCGCTTTCCAGTCCATTACCTTCTCCATTCAAGTTTTACAGAAACAATTAGGGCTCCTAATCCATTTCTGGCATGCATCACAAATTCATTTTTCAGACTCTGCCAAACAAGGAACACCAAACAACCCAAAAAAAAGTCTACCCTTTTTTACTAAAATCCAGTTTTCAATTCTAAAAGCTCATTTCCAAAGCAGATTACAGTGTGCAACCAAAGTAGAGAAAAGTGTGTTCATTTTCTGACCTACTGGTCAATTACATCTGAACTTGCTTACCTAAAATAAAGTTGTACTGAGCCAACTGTGCATTTCTGATCTTCTTGTTCAGAGTGCAGCCCGGATCCAGATCTACATCCGTCATCAGGCCTGCGCTGTGAAACTCTGCTTGCACCTGAACAGAGAAAAACCAACATTAGTGTTAGTTACTACAGCAGCTTTCTATATGTGCTGCATTAACTGAATGCTAGGAGGCTCACCCTTTGAGCATAATCCTCACAAGTGGGTCCAACAGGCACAACCATCACCTGACGTGGGGAAAGCCACAAAGGCCTGGTATAAAAGAAAGAAAGAAATGATTGAGTCAGCATAAAAGGGAACTGAGTATGTGATCAGCATGGACAGACAAGCTCTACCAAATCCATGGTCGTAACAGCACTGTAAAATGTCTCATGTGATGCGTCAGAACTTTTTTAAATTATAGCAGATTTTACCCATTTATTTATTTATTTAACACTTTCATCCAAACTGCATGAAAACCGATCATTGCAGGAATATCAGTTAATTAGCGCTTCGTGTCCAGAACATTTTTATAAACTCATTACTTATTATTGTAATGCAGTCTTGCCTTAAATAATAAAAAAAGTTGATCAAGAAAAAAAAGTTGTCTTATTTATACATACCATTTGCCACCATAGTTTTCTGTCAGGATGGCAATCATTCTCTCAACCGAGCCCAAAATGGCTCTGTGAATAATCACTGGCCTCTTCTTATCATCTCCATCATGGCTACAGAGACGGATACATGCAGTGGATGATGAAGTCAGAGTCAAAAGTACTTTACTGCTTCTTATATATTTCTACTTCATATATTTTAATCTAAAACATAATTTACATTTAAGGCATTTGGCAGATGCCCTTATCCCAAACAACTTACATTTATCTCATTTTATACCACTGGGTTGAGGTTTTATTTCTTATTGACACACCAGTAGAAGAACATGCAAATAATTTTGAACAATGCAAATGACAAATAGTTTTGCAGACAAAATGAGTGTAATGTAATGCAGACAAATAAGCACTAGGTGTCGCTGTTGCATTAATAAGAGTTGTACAATGACAAAATACAGTAAATACACAGTAATAATAATATTACTGAGGAAGAAATCCAGAACGTGTAGCTTACCTGACGAAGGTGAGATTGAAGCGGATGGGGAGCTGGAAGTCCAGCTGGATGGTGGCGCACTGGTGGTATCTTCCAATGGCATCCTTGATCTGAATGTCAATCTGAGGAATAGAAAAAGTAAAGAAAGTAAGTGGTCAGGAAATATACCAAGTAAATCATCACGCTGAAAATCGTTGGCTCTTTGTTACCTTTGGTCCATAGAAAGCTCCATCTCCAGGGTTTAATATCCACTTCTCGCCAAACTCGTTCAGACTGTTCTCTAGTTGCTGTTGAAACCAAAACAAGAAAGATGATCTATGTAAAAGTCAAAGCTCTGGTTTATTTTGAGTGTTCACTGTCTATTCGCAGTGACATCTAACTCAATTCAGCAACCTCATTCAGAGATCTACAACACCACAAGGGGTCAGTTCTAAAAGATTTACAGGATAAGCCTCTCAGACCTAATCTTTGGTCCAGTATCTCAAACTTTGGTTTGTAGGAGTGCTGCTAGTGTGCAAGTCAACGTGAATCAGTGTGAAAATGGCAAAAAGCTGAAATCCAGATTACCTTCTCAGCCTGATCCCACACTTCTGGTTCCCCAAGGAACTTCTCTGGTCTAGTGGAGAGGTTCAGTTTAAAGGTGAAACCAAACACATCATACACCGTACGCAGGAACTCCAGACATCCTTTAATCTCCGACTCAATCTAAACACGTTGAACAAAACAACAATTGAACAATTGACTATAGAATATTATTCCAGCCCAAATTTACATTTACATTTACGGCATTTGGCAGGCACCCTTATCCAGAGCGATACAAATGTATATTGTGTAAGTATATATATACATCCATTTATATTCTTATCTATATCTATCTCTCATACATACATACACATAGGTCTGGAAGTATTTGGAAAGTTTTTGTGATTTTGCCTTAATACATCACACAATTGATTTGAAATTAAACAATCAAGATATAATTGAAGTGTAGACTTTTCATATTTAATCATTTCATTTAATTTATTTAGTGGTTTATTTAGAATCATTACAGCTCCAGTTTGATTTATACAGCACTCATTAATGATCCTAAACGACACACATCAAAAAGCTCCTCACCTGGTCCATAGCGCAGAAGATGTGCGCATCGTCCTGCTGGAAGCGACGGACACGGGTAAGACCGGTGAGAGCTCCGGAGAGCTCATTGCGGTGCAGCACACCAAAATCAGCCAGACGCAGAGGCAGTTCCCTCCAGGAGCGAGGCCGATGATCAAACATCAGACTGCAGGCATATAAATAAACAGACTGAGATAAAACTGCACATCACAATGTTAAAGCGCCCATGAAATGACTAGACAGCCGCGTTTCGATCCTGTAAGGTGACGTATTTCCATAACAGCCAGTAGTGCTTGTGATATGCCACACATCCCAAGAAACTCAACAGTGTGGAGGATTTCTCACTGTCAATTTGCTCATCATCATGTTCAGTATCTCAGAGCAAACGTTTCAAACTATGGCTCGGAATGGTACCAGGCCATAGGTTATTTATTACTCACATTAGCATGCTTTCATGAACCAAGTAGAACACAGAGTGCTTCATATATTAAAACAGGTGTAGACATTAGGGAGAAACGGTCTTACCAGTGTCCGGGGCAGTTCATGGGCTTAAGGGCGAAGATCTCCTTCTCCACCTCGAAGGAGAACATGTTCTCGCTGTAGTGCTGCCAGTGGCCGGAAGTCTGCCACAGCTTGCTGTTGTAGATGTTTGGACTGACCACTTCCTGGAAGCCCCTCTTCCTGTATTCGCTCTGTGGAGTGGAAATACGACACAGTTACATCACAAATCCGACATGTATGTGCACAGTGTTCTGCTACAATTAACGTGAATATGAATGACCAGTAAAGGATGTGGCCCGAAAAGAAACTGGTTTTAAAATAAAGTTTAAAACCAATTTTAAGTAAAATCCTGAAGTACTGTTAACGTCAGGTGGATGGCTTTGTAATCACTGCCTGAAAATTTTGAATTCTTAGAAACACCATATAGGCTAATTTTCTCTCCTTCATGCTTACTCTCAAAGCGTGGGGATAAACAATCGTGTGTTTTAACACATACACGCACGCACACAGAAAAAAAAGGAACAAAACAATCAGGTGTGACGGATGGCTAGGATGCTTGCTGTCAATAGTACAATAAAAGCTTTGCTTGTAAAGCAGGTAATACAGGTACTTCAACAAAACACCTTAAACACCTTAAACACACGCTAAATAAATATTCGCAAATACACTGTTTCTGAGTGGAACACTTCAACAAAACAATCCTCTTTTACTTTCTATCTCATCCTGTCTACCTCACACAGGTACACTAACACACAGAATTCACCAGCAGAACAACTGCTACAGATAAGCTAATACGTGAAATGTAATAGTTACATATCTTACATAACAGTATTATGCTAGTTACAAAATGATAAATTAAGGCTTACATAAATAGTTGCTATACTTAATTTGAACATTTGGCAAAATTACAACGTTAGAACAGACAATAATATTATCTATATATGTATAGTGTAATATGGTATACTTTAAATTTTTGATTAATACTTTGATTCAGCATTTCTGCAATTAAAGCTGTTGTCATTTCTCTTGACTTTAGGTCTCTCTTAAAATATAATAGTAATTTTCAAAAGACAAATATGTTCTTTGAATAAAGATGTTGAGGTTCTCTTTGGGAGTGACGAGGTTGGACAGGATTAGGAACGAGTACATCAGAGGGACAGCTGATGTTGGACGTTTGGGGGACAAAGTTAGGGAGGCCAGATTAAGATGGTTTGGACAT
>CM074968.1:9709813-9727854 GCA_037577455.1 Pangasius macronema | reverse complement strand
AAAAGAAAAAAGACAATCAAGGTGAATTTCTCTTGGCAAAAACCTATTTTCCATTGCATTCCTAAAATGCAGTGACATTCAGAAGCAGACCTTTGAGCACTGACCTTCCAGGTCACATCTAGAATAAATGTCGAAACAGATTCCAAGACAACACAAGCTTTACACACACACACACACACACACACACACACACACACACAGTCATGTGAATGACATTTCACACTCACTGTGGTTAAGATGTTCAATCTCGGCCTCCATCTCACATCAACACTTTGATGTGCGTCTGCCCTCCCGGTGTCACAGTGCGGACTTTACATTCAAATACGTTCACCATGCCTGAAAATCTCCCTGCAAATGTCAACAAATAAATAAAGCAAGCAGCCACTGAGCCCTTGAAAATGAAGATGTGGAATCATAGGCTTCTTTGAAAGTCTTATCACACTTTCACCTTCTCAGGTCAGGGATATTGAAATTGGCTTACTGGGTCCTGAGTGTCAGTAGAGGGCACGAAGAAACTTCCGGAACACTATTTAACACTTCTAGATCACAATGGACTCGAGAACTAATTAGCAGACCCTTCTCATTCTTGGGCCATTTCATGATCATGGTATATATATATTTTAATAATTTTTCCACAAAGAATCAAAGAAAAATCTCTTTTGATTTTAACCATTTAAAAACATGGTAATTCATCACATGCAATATTTTTTTTACAAGGTTTCACATTGGCTGCATTTTGCTCTTAAATGAGTAACACATTTTAGTTTGGGTTTTTTAGCCTAGAATTAAGAAATACACAAAATGAACAGTGTTTGGCATCCATGCTGAGATCATGAGGACATTAGGCACATTGTAACGATGTATTAAAATGTAATTTTAAACGAATAATTTACTTTTTAATCTATAATTTGGGTAACAAGATTGTACTTTCAAAGTGATCTTGCCATTCGATATATCAATATCACTGAAGATAAAGAAAAAGAATGAGATCACTTTTCCTCTTCCTGTGATCATCAGGAGATTTGGATGATGCTGCAGCTTCCTGTGGAATATTTCAAAATATTTCATAGGAGTGAATGTGTTTAGGTAACAAGGTTGATGTACAGTACATTTTTCATAACCTATAATGAATGACACATGGAAAAAGATGTTTCAGGAAGGAGATGTTAAATTGATTCACACATTAATGCAAAAATAAAAGTATTTTAATAATTGTATTTCATAGATAAGAGTAGATATATTTGGCTGGAACAGGCAAACTGCTGTTTTTTTTAAGTGTTGTAGTCTGTGATTAATGATATTTATCTAAAACATGCACATAGGTTGCGACACCTTCACCTTTTATTTTATTTATTTTATTTAACCTTTATTTAACCAAGACGTCCCTTGAAATTAAATCTCTTTTTTTGAGGTAGACCTGGCCAAGAAGGCCAAGAAGGCCAAGAAGGCATGCCATTCCAGAGTAGCAAACTTAAAAGTCAAACCCACAAAAATACAGACAAAAAAAAAAAAAGCAAAACACATCATACAAAATCCAGCTTACGAATAGCAGTTAAACTTCCGTTACACAATTTTTTATCAGAGCTTTAAACTTTCCCATTGTAACAAAATGATTAATCTGTAATGTGTTCTGAAGATTATTCCATGACCAAGGCACAAAATAAGCAAAAGCCTTTCTTCCAAGTTCTGAGCAATTCCTGATTACCCTTTAGAGCAACCATCTAGAAGAGCGAGAATCATAATTTACATAAATCATTAGATTACACAAATAAGAAGGGAGCTTTCCCTGTATATAAATATATATAAATATGTTGCTGTCTCCTTAAACTTAGTAAAGGCCAAGAGACCAAATCATAAATCATATTAGACAATGAATTGGTTATAAAATGTAAAGAGCTTTGATACACAGAGTCTAGACAGCAAAGTATAGAGGAAGCAGCTTGCATATAATAATATCTCCATAATAAAGAACGCTTAAAGAACACTGTAGCCTGAACAAGCGTTTTCCTAACTGATTCAATTAAAACATGCCCTCTATTGACAGTAAAATCCCAAACTAACCTTCAGCTTCTTCATTAAATGCGCAATATACACTTTAAAATAAAGCCTATCATCCAACCAAATACCCAAGTGCTTATACGATGATACTTTTTCAACTGATTCCCCTCCTAAAGTAGGAATAGCTACAATATCTGAGATCTTGGAATGAGATCTTTAGAAAAGGTCACTCAAATTCAGTTTAATGTAGTCAAATTTAGTTTTCTTAGCATTAAGTACCAACTTAGCCTCATAGAATGAAACTTGCAGCGTTTGAAAACCTGCTATTATGTACCAACCTTAAATCCTCAGAAATAGGGAGACATGTAACTGTGATAGGTTTACAGCAAATGTGTGTTAACCCTCTACTGCATGAATTATTTATTTATTTTTTATGGATTTTTATTACTTGAATTAGTTAAAGAAATAAAAATNTTTCAAAATTAAAAAAAAAAAAAAATTAGGGGGGTAGTTTGTAAATTGTTGCCATATGGCAACAATGTGCAGTAAAGCGTTAAAATGCATGTCTAAGGGGGCGTGGTCATGTTTACTCGACCAAATCAGGTTCCTACTGACTTTTAAATTCAATGCACAACTCTATTGTATTGCCATTAGATGTCTAGCTTCATACACCAGGTTAGGAAAAAACGTCAAAAAAGAAACAAACTTTGAAAATTTTGACTTGAAACAAAATAGGACAAAGAGAGCATGCTTCTGATAACAGGAGATGAATAAATGAATAGGAAATGAGCAAGACTCTAATCTCGCCAATGGGTTGCGCGCGTTTGGAATATTAATGAGCCTCATTTGCATACGGCTGTCACACTGGTCGCTCCTGTTTATCAGCTGAGCGCAGGTGAGCTCCGGACAGGAGGAGTGGCGGATCAAACCGGAAACAGGACACTAGGAAATTTACTTTCAAAACAAAAGAAAACCACGACATTCCTAAGCGCATGTCACATATTCGAGCAGGCCTGTGTGTCGCAGTGTTAATGTCTGAGTTAAAATGGTGCAAGGTGATGTTCGGTACACGAAGCTAGCCACAGATATTCAGGATGAAATAGAAACCGAGCGAGCAAACGAGGACAGCGATGAAGAACAAGTGACAGTCTACTTAAAGCTGTAAGTGAGGAGAAATGAAATAAGCCAGCATTGTGTTTTATGCAGTTATTAAGCTCACAGTGCTGCAATGTTCACTATCGGCATAATTTTATTACCTACCCTCAGTGTGTAACCTAATAGTTACATTGCTTAAGGGAATGGAGGCTGTGAGCTGCTCAGGCGCTCCAGCAGTAATAAGTCGCCGTGTTCACTGATGATTGAATTCAATTCTGTTTGAATGGCGTCTCACACAGCAGCCTTATAACCACAGATCCAGGCCCAAAACCTTAATCAAAGCATGACAGACACAGAGTCACAGCTCATAACTGGTTAGATTTTACATAACTGCTTTCACAAACCCTGGGTCCAGAATTCCCTAGAATCAAGAATAATAACAATAATAATATTATTAATAATAATAATAATAAAAGTGATCTACTATTGACCTACTGTGAAAGCAATTTCACCCTGAAGAAGTAAATGTTAAACATGCCAATCAAACGTCAGTTTATCTGCTCTTTAACTGCTAAGACTTTGGGCTATGTGATGACTTCATAAAACATTCATAAGCCTTTCATAAATCTGTTATAAAGCAATTAATGGTGGATTAATACTGGAGGCAGTGGCTTGCTCATAGGGGCAGGTGGGACAGAGTTCCACTATATACTACATATCAGCTGTTCAACAAATGTTAATCAGTAAGTCCTCATTCACACTCCATACATTTTCACTCACTTATGTCTTTTGAGTGAGCAGTTATTTTTAAAATGTTGTTATTTGACAGATATAAGCTGATTGAGGTTCCATTGATTTGTTTGCCTTTCTTGATGTTGCACAATCGGGGCAACAAGAGCTAATAAAAACCCACTGAGGCAAGAATCACGCTGCCCCTTGCTGTCTATATGAACATTTTCAGTGGAGGAGGAGCAGCAGACAGGACAGTTATTGACAGACTTGCCAGATTTGCCTTTTTTAAATACACCAAATTGGGTATTAAATATATTCAGCAGCCACCAAGATCTTGTTTTATGGCAAATAATTGGAATTACACTATATGGCCAAATAGATGTGGACACCTGACCATCACACCCATTTGTTACCACATAGTTGGAAGCACAAAATTGTATAGGACGTCTGTGTATGCTGTAGCATTACAATTTCACTTCAGTGGAACTAAGAGGCCCAAACCTGTTCCAGCAGGACAGTGCAGCTGTGTACAGAGAAGGTCCATGTAGTCATGGTTTGCTAGGGTTGGAGTGGAAGAACTCAAGTGGCCTGTACAGAGCCGTGACCTCAACCCCACTGAACATGTTGAATGATGAACTTCTTGCATGACATCAGTGCTCACTAATGCTCTTGTGGCTGAACGAGCACAAATCCCCACAGCCACGCTCCAAAATGTAGTGGAAAGCCTTCCCAGAAAAGTGGAGGCTGTTATAGCAACAAAGAGGGGACCAAGTCACTTTTAGTATCCATAGTTTTGGAATGGGAAACCTTTGACCATATAGTGTAAAGCTTGTGAAAGATATGACAGTAAAGCCTGTGTAACTTGACTTCATGCTTATTTAGTATGTTTTCTCTAGTATGCATGAACATGGGAAGAGGCTTCAATTCAAGGTTGTTGCATTTGTAACTTTTAGTCCTCATCTAGCATGTTATTAGTTTGTGGTTACTAAGAGTACATCATTGAGATTCGGAAAAATCATTTGTCAAGTATTCATGTATCCAAGTATATTTACTGAATCTACATAATAAATTTAAAACTGTTTAAAACTTTTAAACGCCATTCTAATACAGCATCACTTATTTAAGAAGGCAATATCTCAGTGGAATGAATGATTTACATGTCATCTAAACTAAAGGGATAATTACGCATTCAAAACAGTATTAGGAAGCACTATGTATAGCCTCTACCCCTTTACTTATTTAAGAAGCTCATATGTCAGGGGAATGAATGAGAATGGAATGAATGGGCTCTATGCAAAGACTGATAACATGGAAGATAAGGATACAAATATGCAATAACAATGTTGAGCAGTACCCATACTGATATACAGGATTCCACAAAGTCATTCTACATAACATTACTAAGGTTAATTAATGATTTGTGAGATAAATCCTTTATATATGAAATCTTCAGCTATGCTTTATAAAGGCTTATGAATGTAGGTACCCACTGAATAATTGACCCTACTGAATAATCCTACTGAATAATTCACTGAAAACCTGTCATATCCTCACAGGGAACGAGTGTAATATACTACTTTTTTTGCAAGGCATGTTGGTGCAAAATGATAAATAGCATATCATGTTTTTTAATGATGGATTTATTACTTTTGTTAGTGTCTGAATAAATATATTTCATAGGCTTTCCAATCCCACATCCCACATGAAAAATGCTCAAATTTGGTTAGACGTAGTTACAGTTTTCATTGCTGATTTTTTTTCTGATTTATTAGCATTTTGCGGTAAAGTTTTCATCTGGACTTCGTCCTCGCTCTGAAATAGCGTTAATACACGTAGCAACCCTTTTCTTTTAGAATAAAAGATTTTTTTCCGACCTTGTCATATGTTCTTGGCGATGTTACAGCAGTGAATCTAACTCTAGAGAAGCAGAGTGATATCCTACAGATGATTTAGTTTGTTGCACACATTATGTTGGATGTAAAACTGTACAAAACTGTACAAAATCACCTACAATGTCATACATTTGGCTGAGGCAGTGTTAAGCAGCAGTTATGGGGTTACTTTAGCTAGTCTCTCCATGCCTACATTAGAAATCTCGTCAATATAGTGCACTACCTATAGCACTCGCAGTAATCCTTTCTGTGTATATAATGCACTAGTTTTCTGGATTTTTGACTCAGTTTTTTTCCAGTTAAGCCAACTCTCCCCTATCACACAGCAGCTGCCGATCAGAGAGGGTAAAGCCTTCTGCTGAAAGATATCAAAAGCTGCTGCATCTTTTTTGAAATGCTGCTAATGCAACATCCCAGGGTAGCTGAATGTGTTTGAAGTGCTAACTGCCCTGTTCTGTATACATGAGCTCGCAGAAACCGACGATTGTCCAGCATCCCTCTCATTGACAGGAAAGAGAGCACAGCCTGGTTTGCTCTCTCTTGGACTCCCAGCCACAGATGAGTGTGGCAGCTTCACGATTCAGCCCCTTGATCTCTTGGCAGTAGATGATACATTATGATGGATGATACATGAGAGCCTGTGGTGTATTGTATTTTGCCACACCTGTTACGATGGTGTTCTAAGACGTAGTCAGTGGTCATGTTTATTTGATATGATAATTTCATGGGATTTGTAGGCTGGATATTTGCATAGGGTCATGGCACATTCTTACACACACACACACGGCCAATTTATTTATGACTTTTCTTATGACTACTGTGCATTTTTATACACACACTACTACAACTGCTCATTACAAATATCTAATGTACAGTTTTAAACCTTCCAACCTGCAATATATTTTGTACAGGAATCGTAGTCTGAAAATAACTTGGGGAGCTATTTCTATGAATATTTTTTCCTTCTTATTTGTGGTATACTGTGAGTTTATTGTGCACTTTTAAAGTCTTGTGAACTATTAAGTCTTAGTCTTCTCTGTTGCTCTTCCCAGTGTTTTTCCCCTCGGGGATCAATAAAGTACTATTCTACTCTATTCTATTTAGCCAGCTAAGCCTGATTGGTAAATAGTCTGCACCACAGGTGGTTGTGTTACACTATTAATTACAATAATGTACAGTTTTAGGTCTAACCTATGTCTGATTCGGTTTGACCAGCACAATCTGGAATGTGTCTCTTGTGTATTATCCTTGTCAATTTTGCAAATTTGCAAAACCTAATGTTTCATTCAATGGTGACTTTTCATCTCTGCAGACCTCCCTCCAGAAGGTTGTCTTTCCTTCTTCACTGTCTGACATTATAACACAGCACAGTTAAATCTTTGAAGCAGAAATTCATTACTCAGGTGTTCAGTTTTCTACAACAGCACAGCTCTGACAGTAGTTCATAAGTAACATAACATAAATGCCACACTAGTTCTAATACATCATCTTTCCTGTAGCACCAGCTCATACACAGGGACTTGTGTGGCAGACACTTCAGATAGTCTAAAGCTAATAATAATAATTTTTTTATTTAAAAAAAAAATTATTGTTGTTTAACAAAGGAAAACTACAATCGTTTATCTTGTGAAACTTTCTGTTAGGAAACGTTATGTAACATTTATGGAAGGTGTCAGCACTTTAACAACAACGTTTTATAGCTTCTATAACATAAGCGATATCAGAGATTGTCTCAGAGATGTTCCGTAATGTTAAATGTAACTACAAATAATTCAAAAGTGTTTTGTGTCATTCATTAATGAATTAAAAGTTGGATTTGTTGGCAAATCGCTGTTATAATCCCCTTCGTAGTGATAACGTATCACACCAAACCAGTGTGCATTATTTTCGTATAACAGCATGGTTCATCCTGTGTTATTCCTTACTTATTATACCTCATATTCCTACAGACCTGCGGACAGACTGCAGGGAAAAGCCGAAAAGAAACTCACATGTTTCCGCTTGTCAGTGGCTCTGCTTCTGCTGGGTATCATCTTGGTGTTTGTGCTTCTTCAGTGGTATGAATGGTGGCCCAATCCTGAAGGGTTTCACAATGCCGGAACCAACGTCATGAATATCTCAACGGAACATGAAGACCATCATCACCACACCACCATGGATGAAGATCATGAACATGAAGATGGAGAAGATCCCCACCACCATGAGCACACTGCACTGTACCACCATGCAGTTGTCCTGACAGCCTCAGGTTTGCATTTTTTTTATTATCATCTCAACCCCAGTGCCTTTGTGCCATTCAAAATACATTTTTACATTTACATGGTTTAGCTTCTCACTGTTATAACGAGGTAGTGTTGTTGTTGCTATGTGCAGCTAACTGTTCCAGCATTGGTAAGACGCTTCTGCAGGAGGGAGGAAATGTGGTGGATGCAGCTATCGCTTCTCTGCTCTGCTTGGGAGTCGTCCACCCACACACAGCTGGAGTAGGTTAGGAAAATAGCTTGAATTTATCATCTACACATCAAATAATGCAATAATATTTAGTAATAATGTAGTAGTAGTAGTAGTAGTATGCCTGAATTCACAATGGGTTTCCAATTTATGGTCTAATATATTTTAATTGAACATTTGGAGCATTGAATTTTAAATTTTTATGAGCTATCCAATGTTGGGGCAATTTTATGGGAGGCAGTATGACTAGACATTTGCCTAGTGGTTTTATTTTCTGTCAGGGGTGATGTTTCAATCTAAAACATGGAAATGGGCAAGCTTATAATGAATATGAATCTGGTATGCAGCATTTATTTACAATGCCCTCCAGAATTATTGGCACCTGTCATAAAAATGAGCAAAAAAAAATTATTTTGGAAAAACACATACAAAAGGAGAAACAATTTTTTGTTCCAACACAAATGATTGACAACCTTAAAGAATATTTTAAATAAATGCCTTGTGTCCTCCCACACAGTGGAGAATGGTGAAGGAAGGAAAATCTAGTTTATTCTTGTTTTTCAACTGTTAAATGCTGCTTTCATAAGAAAGAAATGAGGCGTTCCTGAGAGCATCTCACACATGCAGCACCTGAACTTCATCAAGTATCATTAGAACTACAATTGGCGTCATGTGTTGTGGTCAGATGAGACCAAATTCATACTTTATGGTCATGCACAGGTTTGGCAACAAAATGGCAACCAAAGGGGGCTACATAAAAGGAAAGCACCTGATATCCACTGTTAAATATGATGGTGAATCATTGATGCCTTGTTGGTTCAGAATAATGGCAGTATTGATGGCATCATGAATTCCAGGATGGTTGCGTCTGCCAGGAACTTCAGACTTGGCTACAGATAAATAGAGGCTTCCAACAAGATGATGGGCTACACTTATTTCTAAATCAACACATAAAAGACCTTACCAGTCTCCAGAGTGGAACCCTACTGAAGACCTGTGGTCTGAACTGAAGCAAGATCTCCACATGCAGATTGGAAACTTGAGAATATAAAAGAGCTTAAAAATGTTTTTTAAAAAAACCTGGCCTTGTATGTTGGAGCTCAAAATATCACTTACTTTACTGCATGTTATTCTTTCTATATATGATTTTTTGCTCATTTTCTTGAACAGTGGCAATAATTCTGAAGAACAAAAAGTTGGACAAGTTCACAACAGTCTATTAAAGTAAAAAGCCTAATTTAAATAAGATATAAATATTTGAACATTTTACATAGGTACATGCATTATTTCAATTCTCATTAGTGGTTGGACCTGTAATTTGGCTTTTCAGGAGGTTAATAAGGGGCTGTAAGTGGCCTTCTCAAGCATAATTATTATTGATTATTCAGTTAGTATGATAATTAATGGATCTTGTGTAATGAGTCTTAGAAGGGTCAACCTTGACTGAGAGGACACAATCACAAATAACCTTGGTTCATTTGATTAGTAGTACTTTGTTTTACTTTTTATAACCTCTGAAACTGTTTAACCAGTAATCAGTATAAATATTTTTGTGGCTTTTTTAAGGTGGTATATTCTCAGCCGTCCTGTACAACAACACATCAGGCTCTCTCAAGACAATACGTTCCACTGCACCCCAAATGTCATCAACTACTTTTGGAGTTCCATCTATTCTGCAAGGTATCCAAGAACTCCACTCTCAGTGGGGACGATCCGAATGGAGCCGACTTTTCAAAGAGGCCATAACGTTAGCGCAGGAAGGGTTCCTCATAGATGATGTCCTCGGCAGGGCATTGGAAAGCTATAAGGAGGAAATACTCGCTTCCGAGCTGTGTGATCTGTTCTGTGATGAGAGTGGCCGCATGAAATCGGTGGGAGCGATCGTCAAAAATCAGAACCTGTCAGAGCTTTTGCAGAGCGCTAGCCTGAATGAGAACAATTTCCTAGAAACGCTGGCCGTGAAATTGTCCAAAGACCTCTCCCTGAGCGAGAGGCCAGCCTTCTTAGCCGCCATTCAGCACAGCCATGGAGAAATCAATGACTCTCTTATCATCGAGGGAGAGAAATATTCTGTCCTTTCAGCTGGTTTGCCTTTCTCAGGCCAGATGCTATCTAATATATTAGAGCAAGTCAGGCAGCAAAGCCTCTCCTTTCGGAATGGTGCAGATTTTAACAGGACCTCTGCCGCCTACAGTGCTCTCTTAAACTTGATTCAAGTACACAATGATTCAGCCTTAGCTGAGCAGTACCCAGGCCTCATAGACACATTTTCTCTTAATACTCAAAACAGTCACATTGCTGTGCTGGATAAATATGGTAATTTTGTCATTATGTCAGCTTCACTCAACAGTACGTGGGGATCCGGGCGATTTTTGCCGTCCAGTGGTATTCTCCTTAACAGCTTTAGCGCAAACATCTCAAACTTCCCTTACTTCAACATTCCACTGGTTCTGAGACTCATTGAAGACGATGCCTCTCATGATGATACAGAAGACACCGAAGAAGAAAATGAAGTAGAAGTTGTCGCCATTACTGGAGGGCTTTCAGCTTTATTGAATGCCGCTGTTCTTTTGCACAACAGGATCGACTTAGGAATGTCTTCTAAAGAGACGATTAGTAGCCCACTCTTCCATCTAGAGCCGGGAATGTCTTCGACTTATTGTCTGTCTGCCACCTTAAATGACACAGACTTCTATAAGCTGTTCTCTGACGTAGGACGTGAGCTCCAGGAGGTGGACGAGTGCTCGGATCATTCTCTAGCCATGCTACTGCGGTTGCATGCAGACCACGTTAGCGCATATGGAGCCCCGGCTGCTAACGCTCATATTAATGGCTACTGACAGTTTATATGTCTTTGCAGTCCATTTTTTATGGTGAAGGTACACTTTAGAACTTTCCTTGACAAGACAGAAAATGACTTGAGTCTAATCAGTCAGTCATTTTAGTCCATCAGTTCACCAGTCATGGTGTTCCCAAAGTTCATCAGAGGAGAAATATTTTTTAACGGTTTTAACAGTTTTTTTTTTTTTTTTGCATTAAGTGCAAAAGGTGAATGAGAGAACAATTGATTTTGTGTGATTCATGCAGTCATACTAATAGCTACTGAAGGAAGCACCTTTTATCTGAATTTGCACTACAGTTTTGCTGTCTCAGACAAAAAATCACACATCATAAAATAATTCTTTGGTTGTGACTCAAGATTGGCGATTTTAGAAAGAATAATATCACGTGTTCACCCATAGCAGATTTAATGCCATTGCAACCGAAGACAGTCAACTACAAAATTCTGTCATTATTTGATTAAAATCTCAGAGTATGACCACTGCTACAGCTCTCATCTAAAAGCCACAAATAGGAAGATGGCATAGGATTATGCAAAACTCTTTATATGGCTACAAATACAGTAATGGCACTGTATATAACATAAGCGAAATATGCTAATGCACATCTCAAGCTCACGTTGAAGAATGTTTCCGTTTATGCGACCCCATTTTCTGCGCTGATTGATTACGTCTTTTTCTTTAATCTCAGGTCTATACATAGAGAGTCTTCCTCCTGTAAACTGAAATGGAGAACACATTATCTCACAGTCTGTTGTAGAAGTCAGGATTATTTTGTTCAGTGTGCCAAGTAAAAAATCTTAAAAGACTGCTGAAATTGCACAGTGTGAAACAGACGTTACTCACTTTAGCTGTCCGCCATTGTGATGTAGACGCATTTAATAATGTTTCTTTCTTCCACAACAAAGAAATGCAGATATTTGGACTAATCCGAGAAATGGATTGTTCATCAATTTAATCAGTGTACATTTCAGCGATCTATTACCAAAGGTTATTTGTACACATGTGGTTTGTATCAGGTTTCAGTAGTCTTTGTTCATTTTGTGTTAATTAATTTTGCTCCCATTATGCTTGATGGCAACTACAATTACAATTATAACTAACAGTCCAGCATTGTAGTTCTTGTAAATATGATGGTGATGGGTTTAATAATGCAGGTTAATAACGCAGAGCTCCAAAGTAGTGCAGCAGTGTTTACCTTATCACATTTTGAATCCTGGAATAGCATAGATATCTATCCCTCATGTCCAATAGCGCATATCTGTCCCTGCTCTTTAGGTGGGAAAATGGTATTTCTCCCCCATGTGGTGAAATCATCAGCATCTGTTAAGCAAAGCAAGATATCTATGAATTCATGCATACAGAAGAGGGCCGTTAGTGCTTCCATCCGAGCATGACCAGCAGTTCAAAAAGACGTGATGGCTTCACACGTGTTGGATTAAGCACATACAAGCCAGACCAAATCTGTTCGAGAAGCAGCTAGTTTCACAGAAAGAATCCATTTGAATGACAAACGACCACGGATATGTCCTTTATCCCATTGAGGATATTTCATTTACTTGACTCTGACGTCTTTAAACAAACTGTTTCATAACCCTTCAAGATGTTACGACATGATTATAGTTTGTGTCCTGTGTCTGTATCATGCACTGAAAAGCTCATTGTGTCATATTAAAATCCAAATTTAAAAAAATTCATTCTAAGTTTATTCTCCCATTAATTGTTGCACAGAAGTGAGCAGATCATGCAGTTTATCAGTCCAGTCGTGCCAAGCTAAGTGCACAAGACGTATTAGAGCAGGGGTGTGAAACATACGACCCGAGGGCCAGACCCAACCCAGGAAAAGGTTCTGATCAGGCTCACCAAAAGACTTTAAGATCCGTCTTCTAAATTAAAATTGTCTTATGGACCATAATAGTATTGAAAGATTGGAAAAAAGAGCCACTTGAGGGGAAAAAAGAGAGCAATAAACTCCGGCCATTAACTCAGCTACTGACATCATGTGCTAATGATATGTAATTCTTTATTAACAAGCTAAAATGGATGTTTTATCCAGCTCTTTCTAAAAGAATGACTGTAGGGGAGAATAGTTGTGCACATACAGCTCATACATTTCTTTTTAATAATTCCAATTAAGTCCAGTTCATTTCTAGGAGTGAAAAAGTTCCGTGACTTTATGAACTTGAATTTCCAGACCATGATTGATTTTTTTTTTTGTAATGAATTGCAGTTCATTGTTTTGTGGTCAGTCCATGCATTCTGAGTCTACCTTTCAGATAAATGCTGATAAATGAACACACTTAAGAGGAGTTGTTGACGTGTGTATCGGGCCAACTTGACGTTAGAGTGCACTTTACCTAAAATGAGTTTGACGCCCATGTGTTAGAGACTCCATGGTCAGAGGTTAAGATTAGCTTTTGCTCTACATGGTTTGGTAGCTGTTGTGTGCTAGCAGAGAAGTAGCTACTGGGTAGAATTTGGCTATGACTAAATTGTTAGAGATATGGGATTTTAAAAAAGTGTTCATCCACCCCAAACTGAGAGCTGATGTTATCTTCATTTGGATAACCAAAATATATGCTCATTTTAGCAATTTGTAACAACGCCTCACTAGTGTTATTACCAAAGTTCACCATAGGACAGATATTTCTGCAGGTGAGTTTTGTATTAAGTGTAAATTATAAATGTGAAAGCTATTAGTTTTGCTCCTCATGCGCTCTCTGCTATGCAAATCCAGTCTATCTGCAGATAGACAACATTATCTTGCTACCTCCGGAGAGCTGCAGGCTTGTTACATTAATTTAGATGAATGCGTGCGAGCCGTGGATATTGATGCCTTGCTTCACACATCTCTTATCAGAGTGCTGCCTTAGGGGTTATCTGCGGTCCCCATCCCCCTTTGATAAATCTTGATTTTTCACGCTGCAGGTGAGCGGGTCCTCTCTGATGGAAAAAAATGCTTCCATTATTGCTGTGGAAGCAGAAACTTTTCCTTTCCACTGATTGTAAAAGATGTGGTCTGTCTTTGTTGGCTTCTGCTGTCGGCTTTGATTTTCATCCCTCTGACCCACTGTAATGTGTCGCTCCTCTCCTCTTATGCACAAAAGCCAAAAGCAGTGGGACAGAATACACCAGGGCTCAGGATGTCTGGCTTCAGGATGCACCATGTGTGCTTTAAATCCTAGTTTTAGGGTGTAACTCATGTCAGCTGGTTCAACTAAGAAAGGTTTGGAGTATTAAAGTGTAATAAAGCATTCACCTGCAGGTTTCATCTGATTCGAACAATGCTGAAGTATCTTGTATCCTTGCCATAACAGATTTGATTGAACTTTATCAACCACCTTATGCAGTGCTTTTTAAATCCTCATTACGTGTTTCTTCTGCACCATTAACTTCTATAAAATTAACATGGTAAATTGTTTTCATTTTTTATGTTGATCTATAAGAGTTATTTTTTATTCTCTGTTTCTTCCGCTGTGTCTGTGACCTGTAGGTTAGCCTGGGTTATTCATCTCAGTGAAATGCTCTTCTTATCTCCCATGCTGCGGTAATATTCATTCTGAGAGGCGGTGAGTCCGTGAACATTAAGGTCATATTTGAATTAAAATGTTGCCTTCATCTCCGTCTCTGTGGAAGGTCGGCTGCCGCCGGCTCGCTCTCCCGCTGAGGTGCTGTCACGCAGGTCACGAATGCCACAGGATGAATATACAAGACTAATAGAACAATATATGATTTTTAAGCCTCGGTCAGGGATTTGAGAGCAACAGTGTACAAGGGCCAGACCTGAATGATCTAAAACACTAAAAGAAGTTAGAGCAAGAAATACCAGTGAGAAAGCACCAGTTTTTTCAAATCCCTAAACAATAGGTGTTAAGTGCAAATATGAATAAACTCTTATTTTTTTTTGCATGTTAAAAAGCTTTTCATGACAAATCATGACCTTAGCATTGCAAGGTTCTATCTGCCATTTATGTTTAATCCTATATGAGAGCAGAATTTCAGGTTTTATTGCTTTTATTAATTTTTTATTCATTCATCATTTCCGCTCTGGTGTTTGTGTCATTGGTGCTGATTAGACGTTTAGCTCTATTTGTAGCTCTATTTCTCCTCTCGAACATTGTGTGAATGGTAAATCATGATATTTCTTTACAGCTGAAAAGTGGTTTCCTTATTTATTATTATTATTTACTATACTGTATAATCTTGAATTTAGTTTGTTCATTATAGATAATTATTTTGGCTTACACTATACACTATATGGTCAAAAGTATGTGGACAGCTGACCATCACACCCATATGTGAGTCTTCCCCCAAAGTGTTGCCACAAAGTTGGAAACACGCATCTGTCTAGAACATCTTTGATTTCTATTTACTGAGTGAAGGGGTTGAGCCCAAACCTGTTCCAGCATGACAATGCCCCTGTGCACAAAGTGAGGTTTGCCAAGGTTGGTGTGGAATAGCTCGAGTGGCCTGGACAGAGTCCTGACCTCAACCCCACTGATCACCTTTGGGATGAATTGGAATGCCGTCTACATACTAGGCCTCCTCACTCAACATTAGAGCCCGACCTCACTAATGCTCTTGTGGCTGCAAATCCCCACAGCCACACTCCAAAATCTAGAGGAAAGCCTTTCCTGAAAAGTGAAGGTTATTATAGCACCAAAGGGGGGACAACAAGTACATATGAGTGTAATGGTCAGGTGTCCACATACCTTTGGTCATATAGTGTACTTTTTACCTCAGAACTAGGCTATAACTCTAGTGGAGACCTGTTTTAGACATTTATAGACTTTTTTTCTTTATGTATGCTCTTAAACTGGAAGGATTTAACACAACAAATGATTTTTTTTCAGTGTTTAGGATTAAAAAAACATTAACCAGTAATCAGTTAACCCCCTGATAATCTACACTATCACTCCATTAATTTTGATCATAAATGCACATTTTATTATTATTACGCACCTGTGTAAGGACAGTGTTATGATATGGTATCATGATACATTTAAAAAATGCTTATTACTTTAGGACTCTGCTTTCATAAATACTTCTTGTTTCAAATTGGATAATAAAGTTGAAATAAAACCCGAGCCAAGTGGCACTGATCATTATACTTAACAGTGTCTGGGCTGACTTTTATTTCTCCCCAATTTGGTCACCTGCCAATTCACACCCAATGGCCAGCTCTCCCTGTCATTCACCAGTTGCCAACTGGGGAGGGTGAAGACTAACTAGAAGCCAGGCAACCACATCTTTTCAAGCTGCTGCTCATACTGCATCACAGGGAAGCGTAACACACTCAGAGGTAAGCACTATTTACCCTCCTCCACATACCTGAGCTCACTGGCACCTGTGATTGGCTAGTGTTGCTGTGATTGACAGGGGAGAGTATGCCATCCTTCCTACCCAGAGAGCACAACCGATTTTGCACCCTCGGCTCCGGAAACGGATTGCTGTTGTTACTGAATGCTTTTCTTTTTTCAGGATCCCTCCAGTACAGTATATTTCTGGTGTTTCAGAGTCACCTAATGGTGATGTGACACGAAAAACATCAGAACCTAACTCACTCTAATACCTGTCATTAAGGTGTGAAAGAAGCTCAGAGAAAACATTCAGCCAGCAACTTGCTAAAGCGTGATGTTACTGTTGTCAACTGCGTACAGTAACAGTGTCATACAGCAGGTTGTCATTTCATTCCACCACCAAATGCCATGTTCAGGAGGCACTACAGTGCGTCTTTTGCAGTCAAATTTGTGACATCTTTTAATTAACTTCACTGTTATGTGAGCGTGTGAGTGTGTCATACCAGAAGATAAGTACAAAAGGTGTTATCCTGATGTTTGACTACAGTTTCTTCTGGAAACTCTCGTCATGCAAACTTGACTCCTCTCACCCTCCTGAACTGACTGATTCATTTTGGTACTAATTCTGCTTGGAAGTTCTGCACTTGTGACTCTTGTGCACTTGGAGGGTCCCACTGCATGGATTCTCTTAAGATTGCACCTCCCAAAAACCATCCAAGAATGCCCCTTGCTCCAGTGGATAATCTCACCGAGATACTGTAGGCTTGTGCCTAAGACCTGCTGCTGTAATCATAAATACTTTGATGCTCAACATCCTTTCAACACTGTTTGACTTAATAGTAAAGATTTCTGGTGTCACCCAGGAGAGGGGGGTTCACTTTTGAGTCTGGTTCCTTTCAAGGTTCTTCTTAATAGGAGGTCACCTCAGGAAGGGTTGTTTTTCTTTTTCTTTTTTTTTTAAGGCAGTCAACTCTGGGCTATTCATTAGGAATCTAAATCTATATCTGGATTCCTGTGAAGCTATTTAATGACAGTGTCTATTGATAAAACGCCATACAAATAAAATTAAACTGTTGCATCAACTTGACATCAAAATTAACAAAAGAAATCATTATAACAGATAATGGCTTTGGGAACAATATAAATATTTTCTAGTTATGGCTAATGTAGGTGTGAAGTAGCATTATAAATACTGTTTTGACTTTTTGCTTCTCTCTCCAGTGCTTCTAAGTACATGTTCATATTTGTAATATTAGGACTCCTGAGTAGTGCAGATCATACGTCAAACACTTTTCTGTTGCACCACTGCAACCACTGATTATTTCAACCACTGCAACTGCCATCATTCTCAGAAGACTGCTATTAGACTCCCAGCCCTACATGACTGTGGCATCCCTGAAGATCCCACAGTCATGTAGGGCTGGGAGACTAATGGCAGTCTATTGGGAATGATGGCAGTCTTCTATCCCCTGTTGATTAGACTGACACTAGCCTATTGTGTTTCTCTGGGAGAGGTAGCTAGTAGGTAGGGATTAGCAATGACCAAACTGGGGGACAATGAAATGTTAATATGAATTTAATATTATATATGGGGGCAGTCGTGGCCTAATGGTCTGAGAGTCGGACTTGTAACCCGAAGGTGAACTTGAAGGTCGCGGGTTCGAGTCTCGTGTCCGGCAGGGATTGTAGGTGGGGGGAGTGAATGACCAGCGCTCTCTGCCACCCTCAATACC
>CM074968.1:9666797-9697226 GCA_037577455.1 Pangasius macronema | reverse complement strand
GGCTACACAGCCCCATACGCAGCAATCTGCAATGCACTGTATGTTCTGACACCTTTCTATCGTAGCCAACATTAACTTTTTCAGCAATTTGTGGTACATTAGCTCTTCCGTGGGATCAGACCAGACAGGCTAGCCCGTCGAATCAGTGAGCCTTGGGTACCCATGACCCTATCTTTGATTCACAGGTTGTCCTTTCTTGGACCACTTTTGGTAGGTACTAACCACTGCATACCAGGAACACCCCACAAGACCTTCCGTTTTGGAGATGATCTGACCCAGGTGTCTAGCCATCACAATCTGGCCCTTGTCAAAGTCTCTCAGATCCATACGCTTGCCCATTTTTTCTGCTTCCAACACATCAACTTTGAGAACTGACTGTTCCGTTGCTGCCTAAAATACATATCACACCTTTAGAGGTGCCAACGTAACAAGATAATTAATGTTATTCACTTAACCTGTCAGTGGTTTTAATGTTATGGCTGTTATATCGGTATATATATGTAGTGGTGACTCAGTGGTTAAGAGCTGTAGACTACTAATTGGAAGGTTGTGAGGTCAGTCCCAACTTCACAAAGCTGCCACTTTTGGGTTCTTAAGCAGTGCCCTTTACCCTCAATTGCTCAGTTGTATTCTGTCTCAGTTGTAAGCACCAGCCAAGTGAATAAATGTAAAATGAAATGAAAATGTAAAATATAATAGTCTTTTTTTTTCATTTTATTGTACTTCAGAAAGCCTTGTTGCCCATTGCAATCATGACAACAGATGCACTGCTTATTCATTGATGCATAGACTAGGTTAGAGCAATGCAGATTTTCAAAGAAATACTCACCGTAGAGAAGAACATTGTGAAGATGTAGACAGAGGCTTCTAGCAAGTAATGGCTGCGAATGGCGATGGCTACCGGTGGCACGAACATCAGGTTGCTCAGACAGAGCAACAGGGTAGACAGTAGCTGGAATCCATATGAATAAGCTTCTGTGTTGTCTGTACAGCCCCAGCCATCCCAACCTGTGAGACACACACATTAAAGTATTCATTTTGGGGTGAGTTTTCCAAAAGGCCCTACAAATACACTGTAAGTTCATTGGGGATGTTTCCCAGAATACAGCTTAAAGTTTTATCATAATAAGCAGTACAATATACAATGCCTGGCATAAGTATTCAACCCCCTTGAACCTCCTGTAGTGATGTGTAACACTAACTGGAACTGAAATGGACTTCATTGGCATTATATGTCACGAAGCTACACAAAATAACCATAATACTGAAATAGGGGTGAAAATCAAGATAGTTTGCAACAATAAGTAAAAATTATAAAAGTTGTTTGGTTAAGTATTAAAACCCACTGCTTTTAAAACTCCTAAATTAGTTCTCATGAGTCCCATAATTAGTTGAATGGAATCCACCAGTGTGCAATTAAAGTGTCATGATCTCTGGAAGGCCCCAGATTTTGTTAGAAAACATACCTAAACAAACAGCATCATGAAGACTAATGAGCTATCAGAATAAATCTGGGACAAAAGTCTGAAAAAGTATGCACTGTAATCCAATATTAAAAGTTGAAAAGAATATTCAACCACAAATCTGCCTAGAGGAGATCATTCACCAAAAATAAGTGACCAGGTAAGGAAGAAACCAAGAGGCCAAGAGCAACACTTAACGTGATGCTACCACCACCATGCTTCACTGTGTTCTCATAGTGATGAAAGTGTTGGAAAAGTAGCACCTTGTTGCAAGTCCAAAAAAAAAGCCCTTTTCCTTTTTCACCTCTTTGCTGAATCTCCAAAATTTCATATGGCTTTTTTTTTCTCAGAACTCTTCTATAAAGCCCAGACTGGAGACTGAAGTCATAGACTGAAGTGTCCAATCTGTGGCTTTCCTGTGAACAGCTTCTCCCAAATGAGCCGCGGATCTCACCAGCTCCTTCAGAGTTAGCCCTGGCCTCTTAGCTGCCTCTCTGACTAATGCCTCCTTACCCAGTCACTGATTTTTGGTGGCGCCTTCTCTAGGCAGAGTCTAGGTTGTGCCATATTGTTTTCATGTTTTCAGGCTTTAATGTTCTTCAGAATCTTCAAAGATTTGGATTTTTTTTTTATAACCAAACCCTACTTGTGTTTCAGAAGGTATGCCAGACTTATTTTGACAGCTCCTTGGTCTTCGTGATGCTGTTGATGCCACTGTATAATTTAGCTAAAATTCTAAACTTTAACCACAGACATATGCATAAACAGCTCCTTCTGCATCAATACACACATGAACACAACTAAATAACACCTACACATCATGCTCAAACACCAAAACAAGAGAAGTACACACACATTTGCTGCCTCATCTATGTATCTTTGTGAACAGGTTCATAAATATAGATTGGATCCTGTAAGCCTGCTGGGATGTAAACGCTGTGGAAAATAGGCACATCACGGGCCTTTCTGAAGACACTAATTTTAATTATGTCTGTCTAATCAGTACAATTCTGAAACAAAAATTCCCCCATCGCTCACAGCTCAAATAAGGATTCAGTGGTAAAAGCAATGATCACTTGGAGCTCTTTCAGACACTTGAGAAGAAAGACTGTGCCTGTGTAAGGAGTCAGAGCGCTCCTTCTTCAGATTAAAGAGAAAATGTTTCAATGCCAGTTGTTTGCCTACAAATATCCATTAAACTGGAAGGGAGTTTATGCAACTGGCAATAGAAATCGCAAGACAGAATCCGGAGGGAGAAACAAAACGTGAGACACAAGAGGATCCTTAATTGGGAGGTAATTGAGAGGCTTTGATTTGCATATTTCCCAGCAATTTCCCATGTCCTGTAATTAAGCTACTATTTGATTCGTGATCCCTTATTACCCAAGGTGAGATGAGTGACATCCATGTGATTCATCATTTAACTTAACCTGCCAATTATGCCTGATTGTCGTTTAACTGTCAAGTGGGTGATTATCATGAAATTAGGAAAGATTTTGGCGATTACCATCCCATTACCCTTTAAACTGATTGCAGTGCAAAGAAAAGTGTAAAGTTAAAAAAAAATGAAGTGTGTCCCATTCAAAGCTATTTTAGCTGTTTTTTAACAGTAATTCCTAGCAGTATATATGAATTGTTAGTAAAAAAAATTTAAAAAGGAAAAAATAATGGGAACAAGATACACTGGAAATGAACAGATGATGAATTTGAATTATTGCTTGAATTACACTTGAATACAATAAACCTTTACATTGTAAACATGTAATCAGGCAAACAACAACGGGACAAAGTAGCATTTTCACTAAGCTGTGCTCTCTTGGTTTATACAAAATCCCTGCAAAATGTCCACTCTGAATCTCCACTTTGAGTGAGGATGGAAGGTCAAATTAGAGAGAAACTTGAAAAAAATGGCTGTACTCATGTGGGCAGGACCTAAGAAGCAATAAAATCTCACAAGGAAAGCTGTTTTAAGGTGTAAGATTGATCACCTGCTTTGCACTCGCATGCAGCGTACAAGTAGTTATTGGTGCGGAGGAGTTTGCACTGGCCATAAGTGCCACAGTCATTGATGCATGGGGTCAGATAGGACCGAAGATACACTTCTGCTGTTATATTAGCACACGCTTCAAACCTGCAGAGGACAACAATAAGGGCATTAGTACAAATTCACTGGACAGTATTGCAGAAAATAAATTCCCTCTTGGGATTGTTTTAAGCTTCCTCTGACTTTGATAAAATGTCTATCCTGAAAGTAGCTTGGCAACAAGGGAAAATCAGTAAAACTAGATGAAAAGTGACCGAAAGTTTAAAGGCATCTTCTTTTTTACATGCTCTGAAGCAGCTATAGAGGTAGATATGGAGGTATATTCCGCAATGTTTTCAAAGTCTTTCTGTTGGCAATTTGAAATTGTGTTCTCGATGAACTTTTGATGAACTCTCTTTCTCACTGGCTAATTTGCATTAGTGTTTTGAAAGTGTCATAAAAGTTTAGCATGGTAGCTGTCAACATAGCACTGTATCTGAAAGGCTTTAGATGAATGTGTACCAGTACCACTCAATATTCGATGGCAGTCACATGCGGAAAGTATTACCTGCATTTAAATTAATGTCTCTGAGGAAAAAAGTGTGGCCTGTATGACTCCTTAAATGTGTTTGGATGTGGAGTTGATCTGGATCTGTTAAGCTTACCCGTGCTCTGTGGAACGGAGAGATCGGAGGCTGAGGTACCAGGTGCCAGTCTGGGGGTATGGGATCCGCAGCTTGGTAATGTTTGTAGTGGTGTTCACGGACAAAAGGAATCCAGAAACTGACTCTGTTAAGAGGTAAGATCAACGACATAGGATAAGAAGAGAAATATTTTTACATTTGTTACAGTTATGACTTTCCTAAATGTTTAAAAGGCAAACATGTTGCAAGCTAAAGAGTTACATTTGCCCAGGTTCAAAGAGGAAAAGTAAAGAGGTCCTGGATTACGTTTTATTGTCTGTCAGTATTAAATATGAATTTTTATTGGCAACTTGCCAATAAGCTATCATATAAAGTTTTCAACATTAATTTCAGGGAAATGTGATCAAAAGATTACATGTGTATGGGAAAATCATAAGGTGTCTCTACAGCTAAATATACAGTACATTGATACTCATATACACACATAGTAAACATAAATATAATCTGTTATATTTATTGTTTATTCTCCACTTCAAGTTCAAAACAGAGGTCTCAACAGTTCAAAGTCTATGGCTTCAAATTGGTCATGTGAAGCACCACTACAAAACAAATCACGTAAATTGTCTTATTTATAGCCATTAAATAATCAGGGTCGAGTTTCCCAAAGCATCACACTACAAAGATCATCATTAAATGGTAGCACAAGCATCACATTGAACACTCTCTCTCCCAGTTAAGATGATCATTTTCCCATCATGACGTTGGGAAACTCAGCCTAGTAATAGGTAACGGTAACTGTAGTCATCATTCAGCTTATCTGGTCCTTTGCCAGAAATGAATTTTTTGCTGAACCCCCCTTTATATATAGAATTACAATTATATTTGGCTAGTAACTGACAGCTGAATATAGAACTCAGCAGCCCAAGGAAACTGGAAAGTAAATCCTGCTTTCGATATTGAGTCATCACTGTGTTATTTATTTCCTCATTTATTATTTATTTGACTGATTGGGGCTAACCACATAGGATGGATCTCTTACCAGACTCGCACTTGACGGAAGAGTTGTCTCGAAGGGCCAGTGGCATTCCATGATGCAGGCAGCCAAATACAGTAATATTCTCCCCTTTCACTGAGGACTTTAGAAAAGATACATAAAAAAACATTCATTAACATTCAATAACAGGGGCATCAAAGAGTGCATACATACATTACAAAAACTGAGATGGATTTGGGGCTGAATGGATGCCTTAAGGCCAAATTGGCAAAACTAAATGAATAAGTACTTTGATATTTCCAGATATTTTTCACAATAATAATTACAGACAGTATTAAGCCTGAAGCACTGTGGGACACTGAGGGCAATGGGGGAGCATGTGGCAGCATATGCCCTCTGAACGTCTGTAGCCATCTGAAAATAGAGATGTTCTTCATTGTATCTCCCTTGGCACATGAATTATAGAAAAGGCTCAGCATAGAGAGAGAGAGAGAGAGAGAGAGAGAGAGCAAGAGAGAGAGAACTAGCAGAGAGTATCATGTCCTTTTTAGCTAATCAGAGTTATAACTCATATGCTGTAGGGCTTTAAGCTGTCTAGATGATGTAGTATAGGATTTTTAATAATCGAGTTCCTGGTGTTGTTGCTGCTGCCGTATTATAGCACAACAACAAATGATTGACCCTAAAAAGTTGCTTGTGCCTGATGGCTTGCAAAAAGCCAGTCATTTTTTAAATCTAGGCTTTTAGACCCACCACTGATGAAGGGTTCGGGATCACTGAGGTCTATCCAGAGCCAGGTCACAGTTAATATAACTGTGAAGATAGAGATTTTATTGTTATTCCTGACTCTGATTTGACATTTAAATATTTCCCTTACATTGTTTTTTAGATGACTCAACCTCACACTGCACAATTCTCAATAACTGAGTCATTCTTTTGTTATCTGGTTTTACTATTATAAAGCTTCATTTACAATAAGCTAAAACACCGACTGTTTAAAGGAAAGAAATTATATTATACTACAAAGAGGAAGCGTAATTACACTAGATACCTACTTTACTGTATTTAGAACTAAATTATTGGAACTGAAACACGTGCTTCCTCTGACATGTGAAGCCAACCTTGGCATCCTTTCAAACTGGTGCTCATGCTGTGCCACAGTGCAGTGTACCACACTCAGAGGAAAGCACTATCTACCCTCTTCAGCATGCATGAGTTCGCAGACATCCGTGATTGGCTAGTGGTGCTGTGATTGACAGGAGAGAGAGAGAATACCATCCCTCCCAATCCTGAGAGCACAGCCAATATTTGCTTGCTTGACATCCGGTTCAAACTTGTGATCTCCAATCACAGGGGGAAAACTTTTCTAGTCTCTTAACTAGCCTCTAAAGACTAAATGCTAAACACAGGACAAACATTTTGCATCTAAATCATGCTACACTTTAGATACAAAACTAATTGTTACACTATCATTTTATCACTATCATCATGCACTGGAGGTTTCCCAATTCACTGGGGTTGTTCTTATAAGGATATAAGCTTTATAATCAAAATAACGGCTTTTAAATCTATTTAATAGTGAGTAATAGTGATGTGTAATAGTGATCGAGTAATGTGATGACATCTGCTGTTATGAAAATATGAGAACATTCAATAAGAATTTGTAATTAAAAATTAATCCCATTTTTAAAAAAAATCAGCTTAGTAACGTGATTTGACGTTGGTTTTAGCCTAGTCTTGCTCATACACTGACTTCCTGCTCGTAACCAACCTTATGTCAGTATGTCCCCTCTGTTCTGATCCATCTTGTTGTTTCACATGACGGACTATATAGGATGGACTGTAACTATATATGTGATCATTTGGAGGTAAAAATGCAGCAAATATCATGAACAGCCCTATAAGCAGTATAAATAAGTAACAATTTACCTGGTTAGTATATTTTACATTACATTCTATCAGTCAATTATGTATCTTCTTTTTCAGAAAGTGTGCAGAGTAGCTGGAATAAAAGTTGATAATATGCGTGACTGCTGTTCACATTCTGACTATAACACCACATGCCAGTTATCTAAAACCATTCTCTTAAACCATATGTGAATCCTGTAAAGAACTAATATCAGAACAAACAGAAATACCCAAAGAGTTGTTGTCATTGTACTCATCACCACATTCATAACAGCTTGCCATTTCCCATGTTCTCTGCTGATACTGTGCCAAGCACCTGTGTTGACTTGGCCACAGACCAGACTCCAATCTAGAAACTAGTCTTTCAAAAAATGACTGATGACTAGCAGGTTTGAGCTTAGGGTACCGTTTGGCTGTCATTCAAATCGCCCTCATAATTAACAAGCAACATGAAGCGTTTGCTCTGACTCCAGAGTTGGAAAGGCTGTAGGATAATGTCCAAATCAGCCACCAAGTGGGAAAACAACAATTACCACAACATCACTCACAAGAGGTCCTGCAAACTGCCAAAGCTTATCACAGGCAGGAACCAGTGATTAATGGCCTCTGCTTCTTAATGTTACTTATTATTTAACTTACTTATTATTTAAAGCACAGACACTGGCTATGCTTTATCGTTTATGATAATCTACTGTCTTTGTTTTGAGCGCTGGTCTGAAGTCACCTCACTTATAAATTAAGACTATAGACTACTGAAAAAATAAAGCCAGATTTCACTTTTTATCAGTTTAACTGAAACTGTACTGCATGTGCGTTTGTTTTAGCTTCAGTCTTGTCTCCGCCCCTCTCTTGTCATTGGTTTATTTCCCATATGTGTGCACCTGTTCTTAGCCCTTGATTAGTGTATTTATACCCTCATGTTCATTTGTCTAGTGGCGAAGTCTTGTTCTGTTTCTGTATTAATCCTTATGCTACCCTTATTGTTTTTACTGATGGATTCTTGGATTGCCTCAAAAAAAAAAACGAAAAAAAACACACACGCTGAGTACTGACATCCTGCTTCTGAACACATATTACAGAATCTTACCGTGTATTGTAGTCTATTAAATCCTAGCTCCACCATGTCATTTTAGGTTCAATTATTATTGCTGTACTAATTATCCAGATCTACTGTGAACGTGACCAGTATAAAGGGGTTACTGAAGATGAATCAATGAATAATTATCAGCTTCAAAAAGCAGACGGCGTTTTTGACTTTTTCTGCAGGTGTGATTTTTGTCACACCAGATGGAATCACAAAGTTAAAAATAAATAAATAAAAAAATTAAAATATGAAAGCCTATGTTTGATGATCTTTTTTTTTCTTCTGGTGAGCTTTGTATCAAACAGGTGATGAATGAGACTCCATAATTTCTAAATGGACTAAATAAAAAGAGCGACTAGCCCTTAAATGTAACCATGTCTACCTCTATCTCTCTCCCTGTCACGCTTCAGATCTTTTAGCTGTGGATCACTGGATTGTGTATAATTAATGAAGAAGGTGACAAAAGCCCTTCATGGCTCATGAGAGGATGGCAAATGACACAGTGATGATCTTCCATTTATCATTGTATTTGGTGAGATCCAGATTCATTAGGCACTAGACATTTACACAAGCCTTTTAGGTGCTTTCCACTTGTTAAGTCAGCAAAACACTACTCAGATAAATCCGAACCTACCATAATGAATGGAACAGATATTGGTCTTATGATATTATTATTCCCCATATTCCCCAGAAGCTTTACTATAATGGAAGGATATTCTGCTGTTAGAGCAAGATTTCAACACTATGTACATATAGTGTGTACAGTTGGGTGAAAACGTTTGCATCCAGGATGTGTTTAATAATCAGATTGTATGTGTATTTTACAATTTATCTAAAGAAAAAGCAATTCTAAAAATTTTAGAAATGAAATGCTCTGTCCTTCTACAAGACAACAGTAATCAATATACACAGCCATGACCTATGATATCGCTTTATACTTGCACTTCAAGGAGAATTGAAGAATTCAAAATTAACTCCATGAAGGAACCTATAGCATGAAGCTATTCATTTTCACTACTAATCCCTTATAATGCACCATTGAACCATTTTTGTTACTTCTGATAATAAAGTGTCTGTGAAAGCTAACACACTAAAGCTCTGGTTTATTAAAGGTTTGTGTGTGTGTGTGTGTGTGTGTGTGTGTGTGTGTGTGTGTGTGTGTGTGTGTGTGTGTGTGTGTGTGTCAAACACACAGGGGGAGGCTTGGATACAATCATAGGTCAGCTTTATGTATTAACTACACAATCCAAAATCAAAGGAAAAAAAACAAAGAAGAAGAAGAAGAAGAAGCAAAGTTCAATTCACAGCAAATAGACTACTGTGGGTTTAGCAAAAAGGATCGCTCAGGAAACAAGTAAAACGAAGAACCTAAAACCACCACAAAGGGGGGAAAAATCAAACTCCACTGGCAAGACTGGTACTTGGAGTAGGTGTGTGTGCATGAATAAGTGCTGGAGGCATGATTCAGGTGAATGAGGAGATTACGGTGTAAAAACATGCAAGCTGATTTCCATAGTCTACAGAGGATTGCAGCTTTTACATGAGCACAATTACACATGTCTGTTTTGTGTGCTTGGCTTAATGAATATGCATTTTGGAGCATTTCAACATAGGAGCATCTTCTACATAGATTCATTTAGCACTCGCAATGTGATTTACTGAACCTGAGAGACAAACTGAAAAGCAGGTATTAAATTTGCAAAAGTCCATTTTCTCCAGTTGAAAAAAAATCTTATTACCATTATTACTATTTGGAAGTTTTAAAATGGGCAAGTTTATCAAGATGCCTTAGTATATTTAAAATAAGCATAAAGTTTCTTAAACTGATGAATAAATATTACCATGGCAAAGGACTCGTATTTGATATTTGCTTCACGTTCATGTCTCTGCATTCAAGCAAAGCTTTTCATTGACATGCACCTTATTAACAAAACACACGCTTATTTTGCTTTCATATTTTTTAAAACTGTTTTTATAATCTCACCGATGTTAATTAGTGATATACTGGACATGCAATTATGTCAATTATGTTTTCATTTTTACTTTTGAAGGAGACTCTTAGTGGTCTTAACTCACTGCAGATATCAAGAATAAAAAGCACAGACGCAAACCTAATTTACATATTGTTTCCAACCCCTACTTTGCACTTGGCATAATTCCTACAATTATTGTAAATCACTTGCAGCATACCCACGTTTTGTGCATGCAGTTTATCCCATGCAAAGGCAAATCAGCTTGTCTTATTTGAGATCTTAGTAAATCAGGGCCTTTAATACTATGTGTTAATCACTATGCATTGTAGATGGCTCAATTTTTCTTCTACATATTGAAAACTGAGCCTGACTCACGTCAGCTCTTCTGTCTCCAATGTCCTGTTCGGAGCTCAGTTCTTAATCTCAATCCTCATCTTGAAGGACATAATTATCATGATAGCATCATGCTCTTGGGTCCTGCAGCAGTAACCTAAGACCTCATGCAGCTCTGACAAGGCATACGCTGTTAGTTTTGGCTTCAAACTGTCCACAAGAGCCACTCAAAGCACTCTGGGGGAACATTTCCATTCCCTTCCCACACATACAGGCACGTCGACTTATCTTCACAGAGAATTGTCTCTCGCGTTTTGTGTCTCTCATCCATGCACTCAAAGCCAAGGGCCAATTTTTTTTTTTTTGCTTTTGCTACAGCTCATTAGCCCATCTCCATCCTTGTGACATTCTGTCTAGCACGAACGGCTGTTTGAGGACAAATCTAGTAACTTGTGGGACAATGTATTTGTGTGTATATGTGACCGTATGGGATTCCTCATAGTTATATTAGCACATAAAATAGTCAGGTCAGGGTTAAATACAGGGTTCAATTTCACGTTTTACATTAGTTCACAAAAGTGAACAAAAGCTTTAGGAGACTTTTATTTCATGGAGGGAAATGAAGCTTTTATTTGATGGAGGGAAATGAAAAGAAATGATGAGACCAGAGCAACAGTCAAATTTGTCTCAGGTTTGTTCAGTGTTGTTCAGTGTAGATCAGTGTGAGCCCAAGACATGGGCAATTCAGGCTAACACTGATCTACCAATGGTTCAATGATATATATATCAATGCTATATCATAGAATCATTAGCATTCACTGGTATATAATATAATAAAATGTATTGATATCCATTGATCATAATTATTGCTTTTAATGAGAACCACCAAATTACATTAAGCTCAAAATATGGTTTATTAGGAAAAATGTGATGGTAAACACTAGAGGTATAATTCATCTTCTTTTTCGTGCTTCCAAAATATATGAATCTGTATTTGGATTACAACCTGGATGTGGATTTTTTTAATAACACAGCTATTATTTTTATTTGTGTGAATGGTCTTCCTTTGTCTTGGGTTCATATATGACTTTTTTCACAACGCACACCTCTAATTTCAACAAGATCGATGTTCTGGCAAGCTTTCAGTTTAAATAAAAAACATAATAGTGTACCTCCTATTCATATCTGTACGTGTGTCTGTTCAGAACACAATCTGTTCAGTCCAAATCATGTATTCATATTCAGTTCCATCCCTACCTTTACGAGAGCTTTGGATGGACAGATAAATACACAGACAAGTTGGGTTAGATATGGTTGGTTAATTTAATGGCAAAACAAAACTAAAATAATTTTGTGTTTCTTACTATATACTGGTCACACTTTCTAGGAAACCCACATACACAAATGGCACAATCACCCACAACATGGCATTGTGTTTTATCCTGTATACAACACTTAGCTCACATTATTTGGGATCTCAGTAAATCAGGGGCTAAATGTCTTGATGCAGTTACATCTGTTCATCTTCTTCATTTTGCTTAAAGGGGATGTAACACAAGCAAACACACTAAATACAAAACTGCAAATCCAAGTAGTATTACTATGTATTAATATTAGCATTAGCTATGTATTACTACTTATCCTGGCTAGGCTTTAATATAGTGTAAGATTACAAGTACAGATTCCCTCATCTTCAGCTGATTTCTTTCTGACCCTGATGAGGTGCCATATATCACAAATCCTCACAGGCTGCATTACCCATTTGGTGTTAAACATTGAATAATCTCCATGTAATTATGATAATGGGGTCTCTCTGCAGGAAACTCAGCAGGCAGCGAGACTGTCAGGGTTATGAGGAATAGACCAATACATTCCAGGCTGTTTTTTTCCACACTAAATACCCATGACATTATTGATATTCATGTCATAATAATATTGAGGCTTCGCATTGATCCTTTCGAACAGCACCTGTGTATATGCCTTCACACTTGCTTTGAAAGTCCCATGACGCATGATTTGATGTATCACGAATCAATGGGTTTGACACAATTACATTGCAAACACCCAAACAGAAAAAAACCTCACAAAACTGTAACACTGAAAAAATATGCTAGGCTAAAATTGTTAGCTAGGATATTGGCTCATAAATGGCTGCAACCCATTTGACTGGGACATTTCTCTTCTTGTACTTTTTTTTAAAAGCTTTTCCTCCTATTGTTGCTTGATTGTTCTTATGTTTTATTATATATATATATATATATATGAGCCCTTCTGATAATTTACCAGAAATTGCATAAGTGTCATCCCAGTAGACAGCTGCATCCACCAAGGATTACCACCAACCCTGGCTTGCATTCACTCTTTATCCCTTACAGATTAACACTCATTACAATTACACTACATGAATGGAGCTTCACATTGACTTTGTGATATTTCCTCAAGCCAAAAACTCAGGAAAAGCTCAGAAAGTGGTCTTTGCAATGCCAAATTATGGTCACTATCTTGTCCACAAAGCCTATGGCCATGAATCTGGATCTTAAGAGAGAGACTTCTCAGGGGAATTTAGATTTATATTCTGAGCAGTCTTGATTAAGTATTGGTTATCTAGACCATATAAATGTGTTCAGATTTCTGGCAATATGGACTAGGTTGTTCAATTGCTTGAAGTGTTTCTAAGGGACAGCTAATTGAATGAGCTCACACTTGTTCTCTTCGGCACAGCAGAAGTCCTTTCCTTACACCACAGGTATTTTCAAAATTTCAGGTATTCTCAGTAGCCTAAGGAACTCATAGCCTAAAACCAATCCACATTTTGAACATAAAATATAACTCCATGACTTGTTAGACTGATTGTGTTTGCAGAGAAAAAGAAGTTTCATGAGCCTAATCATAAGTTGTGAAAAGCACAATCTTTATGGTTTAAGCAGGCTATGCTCAATATGTTTAAAAAAGAAGTAAAATTATTTATTGCATATCGAACTGTTGAAATAGAGTAGTGGTAGAGGTAGATTTGGCTAAATTCCTTTGGTGCAGAATGTGGCCTACGGAGGATTTGAGTGAAAGTTTGATGCTTGGCTATGCAATGCATGCTTGTGACAGAACATGTGAGAGTGGGTTGTAAAAAGTATAGTATGTTGGCAAACTGCTGAGGAATAAAATACCTGCTGTTATAGTGATATAATCATCTTCAGGGTGTTACCGGCATTGCACGTTTCTATAACAGCACACCCAATTGTGTTTTATTCCTTAAATACAAAAATTACTACTCTTCCTGAATATGCATAATAGCTAAAGTAATAATTCAGTGATCATTTTAAAAAATTGTGATGTTTGATCCAATAAGTTATGAAGCAGGGCCTCAGTTTAATTGGTGCATTGTATTTTATAGAAACATCACAATTTTTATTAAGGCCTCATTTTACCTCAACTGTCCCTATAAATAATGACTTTTTGCTTTCCAAAATGTCAGCAATGCCTGGGAACTACATTTCCATGAACAAAACTGACTTACAATGGATTCTTCAGTGAGACAGTTAGCCATGTCCTCCACTGATTCCCTCTTCCCCCATGTATTACAGCCCCATTACTGTTGCATCATATATGGTCCCAGGCTAACAACCTTCTTTGAACAGTTCTGCTTGGATAATGCCGTTACTGAAATGACCGAAATGTCAGCAAACAGAGGTTAATCAAGAAGAGGACAGACAGTGGTGTGAAGCGCAGTGAGCTTCATGGAGCCCAGTGGGAGGGATGGGTCCTTGTTGGCTCTTTGTGGGCTGCTCCTTATTGACATACACAGTTAGGAAGTGGTTGGAGTGTTTTTCTAAAAGAAACTTAACATATATATCTCATATATGTTTGTCAACAAACAACATGAAGTCAGGACTAATGTGTGATTTTGGTAGCAATTTTAGTTTTTCTGTTACAACCAGTTACAGCCAAACTGCACTAATTAGCTTTGATCAAGGACACTGTACTATAATGTATACATTATAAAAAATAAAACATTTTAGTGATAATCTCTAGAGATTTATGAGTAATGTGGATCTGTTTACTTTTGTCTATCCATTATCAATAATGACGTAATGGTGTTGCTTCAAATGTTCCTTCAGATCCACGTTCTAATGGGCTTCTTTCCTGTCATGTTTCATCCCCCTGCTGTCTTGGTACAAAATGCTTTTGAGGAAAAAACAGTTGATGCACAGCCTAACAGACAGTTCTTCTGCTCAGATCTGCAGGCAGTCAAGCAAGAAAGCTCATCTATAGCCATAATGGGAATGTGTAATGAGGTTGCTACTTTTTTTTTTATGACAGACCAGCTGTGCCTACATGCAACGTGAGAATGGGCATTGACCAGTGCTTTCATCATGCCACCATTAACCTTGATTAAATTGAAAACATTTAATTGAGTATTTTGGTCAAGTCATTGGTCAGTTGTGGTAACATGCCAGTTCTTACTCTCAGTCTTCACATCATGTATGGATAATGCCTTCGAATTCCTTCAAGTTCCATGACTCTATTCCTTTTTATCCAAATGTTCACAAGCCACTTTCTGATCACAAGCCCTGACTCTGGCAAAGCCAATAGCCCAAGGTCGGAAGCACAAATGGTTCCCATTAACTTGCTTGCTCATAAACCTGTACAACGACATCCATCACTTCACCGTCCTTGCGAGATAATTCCTAGTTGACAGCATATGGCAGCAGGCGGAAATCATTTACTTTACAGCACCCACTCAAGAGGCTAGTCTTTACTTCAAATTTAAAACAGGCCTTTTTACAATGCCCTGCTCTACCATTAAAAGACAACGAGAAAAGCGAATCTACAGCTAGCTTCTAAAGTGCTGATTGAGGAAAATGACTTTTTAGCTCGCTGACATGGGTCGTTTCACCTCCATTGGCTTGACCAGAATTACACAGGAACACTTCTAATTACACCCTTTTCCAGTTGAACAAGTTTGACTACAAGTGTGGAAAATCGGATTCAGTATTATGTGTAGCAAATATGACATCCTTTTCTTCAGAATGACTGTGCTGGAGAACAGCTCTGAAATGTTTCATTCACATGACTGCATAGTCTGATTGGAAATATGTAGCGTAAGCCAAAATCATACCTAAATAGAAAAAAATCATCCATTTAGGTATAATATACAAAGAAATTTAGACATCTTTAGACTTCTTTAGACATGTTTAGACATTTAGACACTTTCAGAATTCACTCTCAGGACGTTATGTTCCATTTCCCCGAGGGGTTTTTATAAATAACTCTATCCACTGGCTGCCTTGTTTCCTCACATATTCCTTGCCAATAGTACTGCATGAGATATCCATTAATGCCTGTTAATGGCATCTTCAGGAAAAAAAAAAAAAAAAAAGGTGACACTTCTGTGACTGAATATGCAGAAGCTGATTAATAGATGCTGCTTCCTATACCATGTGACCCTCTGAAGCTTTCTTCTGACAACCAAATCAAAGAAATAGTACATTTCTGTTATGCTGTGCTGTTTTCCAAATTTATATATATACTTATATATATTACATAAGTAAGGTTCAAGCTTCAGCATTGGAATATGATAGTGACATTTACTGGAGCACTCTTCAGATGTCACACCACTCCAGCAATGGCTCTTATTTGGTAGCTAACATTTGTTATCAATTAGTCTAACGTGCAGAAGTCCTCATCAAACCATATAGAGTATATTGTTGAAACTCTCACCACGCCTAACCCTGGCCTTTGATATTCTACACATTCTCTTTTAGATCTGGTCTGTCAGTTGCAAGGGAAATAAGAAGAACTGAATTATTGAAGCTTTAATATTTCAGCCATATGAGATGGCTCAGAGAACATAGGAGTACCAATAATATTTACACCATTGGAAACCGGGTATGTACATGTATTTAAAGGAAGTCAGAGAACTCTTTTTTTTTTTTTGGGTGAGTGGGGGGGACACACAACTGAGAAACAGGCAAACATGTGTAATTGCTATATTTTGCGATTTATTTATGAACCAGAGAGTTGAAAGAACGAGTCATTCCATCACAATGACAGTTATTACATTTTATACCACAGCACTGTTGAACGGTCGATTCTGTTTGGTCAGACAGCTCTGACAGTAGTGCCGGCTGTAATTCAAATGACAGGTTTATATTAATGTGCTTGCTGTAATGCATTATCGTTTCTACAGTCACAGCTCATTCACAGAGACGTGCACATTATCTAAAGCTAATAATAAATGGATTAAAAAAGTGTTTCTCTTTCGCAATAAAAAGTGAGGTTTTCAGTAAGGAGACTTTTATTTAACTTTTATGGAAGGAGTCTTCAGTGTCAGTGCTTTGTAACATTCAGTAAGTTATTCTGGAGTTTTCTGGACAGAGGGTTTTGGTTTCTCTGTTACATGACAAGCTGCATTTTTTATCCTCTTCACTTCAAGAGAAAGAAATAAAAAAAGAGGCTGCTGAGGGAATTGTTTATAGCTGCCGTAAGGTAAGTGATAGCAGGCACTAACTTATCCTGTGGATGTTCTACAGCATTAAATGCAATTATAAATGGTTAAAAAGCACAAGATGTCATATATTAATAAACTAAAAATTGTCATCGTTGGCAAATCGTTGCTGTGGTATAAAAGGAGTAAAATGCTTCTGGATGTGTTGTTATAGGAAAATAATCAACTTTGGGGTGGTGGCAACACACATGCCTTTACTGTAGCAACTAGCGCATTTTAGAAAGATCTTGTACCAGCATGTATAATACCCTGAGAGATGGAGGAGGAGTAAGTCTTAGCTACTGTATAATTACAAAATTTGAGTTTTGGTGCATTTTAATATGCAGCTCTGATAAGGATGGATCTACAATGGATGTCAGTGTTTCATTTTCCAATTCTAAGTTGGCAATTTACAGTTCAGCTACTGAAGTAAACAACGTGTGTTTAGAGCTAATAGGACAGCTATGAAAGATCTAATATATAATATCTTAGAAATCTTTACTTACCACATTGAGCTTGAGCTCCATGTTAAGAACCCCTCCACTGTCTAGCACTGGCATCAGGTTAATGGCGAACACTGCTGCTCGGTCTGGAGGAATAGAGATGTTGGGCCCAAAGAAGATATAGAAGTGCACAGAGAAGGTATCCAACTCATTGCGTAATGTAGGTCGGATTGGCCAGCACTTATTGTTGTCAGAGGTGGGAGCCAAGTAGATGATGCTGTTCTCAGCCTTCAGCAGTGGACTCTGCTCTGAGCCATTCCGTGCCAGGTTGGGCAAGCTGGCAGCCGGGAGTGTTTCCGACAGAGAAAAGCCCATAGCTGTGCCAAATGACTGGGGCATATTCATGGCAGATGACCCTTTAGTGACGCTCGGCTTGGAGCAGTCTAAAGGAAGAGAATCAGAGGAAGGTTTCAAGTTGAAATTCATAAAGTTTCCACTGATTGAGTATGAGAATGATAAGGGATGACAAAGAAGCAAAGTAAATGTGAAATGAAGATGTTGCACTCTCTAAGGAAAGTTGTGACAGGGTGATCTAAGCACACAGGTCAGAGCAAGGATAAAAGTATCTACCTGTCAATCCTCCACATCCATGAGCTACATCTCCAAGCTTTATCACTGTAGAAATATCTTTGCTTTCTAATTTTATCCAGAAATTCAACTCCAACCTTACTTTTCTGATTGCAAAAAGTTTTTTGCTGGCGTGGGTGTGTGTATTGCATATGTACTATGTATTGAGAACATTAGAGTGTCTCAAGGGCAGTAGGGTTTCCCACAATAGAGAAGATAAAGCATACTGAAGCAGACAGAGACATATTGAAACTGTTTGTTATTGAAAACTTTAAGCAGTTCCTTCACACTAATAAACGATCTTATTGGCTTATTTTCAATCCTAAATCAATAATCACTGATTGAGATCTTGAAAACGTATCTGGCAGAATTTCATTTCTAGAGAAAAATCAGATCTTGGCTTTGTTGTCTGGGTTAAATTTGGCTTAATTATCTTTTGAGATTAAGCAGTTAGTAAGTAAGTAAGTAAGATTTATTTATTTAAGCACATTTAAAACAGCTCACTTTGACCAATGTCCTGTAAATCACATGAAATAGTATAAAATATAAAACAGCATTAGAAATAAAATAAGCAATATAAAAACATATAAATGCGTCAGATTGTCATCGATCGAACCTGATCAAATCAATGGTACTTTTCCTTCCACATTCTTCAAACTACACAATTTAAACAAGTTACAAGTTGGCAAGGGAGCGTAAAATAATCCAGAAACAACTGCATGAGCTACATGGCTACACATAATTGTTAGAGGAGCTAGACACAGTGTTCTTATTTCAATAGATGAATATTATTTAATTAGAAATAGTTTAAGGAATTATGTGACCTGTATCCTGGGAAGTGCCTGGCTTTTAATATTGTCTCTGGTTATTGATAACTAATAAATGGTTTAATTTTTTGAACAACACTTTGAAATTGACAGTTCTCTACCCAAGACTATAAGCCCAATAGTAACCCATATAACCAGGGGCACTGAGGCTATAAAAATCAGAGGGAGAAACAGAAGACCTGTCATATCTGAAATAAACCTTCATTATCATGTTAATTGTATTCCATTTAGCCAGTGTCTCTGATCAAATCAAGCCATTCTTCTACTCCTCCAAGATTATTGCCAAGCCATCGGAAAATGATAATGGGCTGAGGCATGCAATTAGAGATTTTTGTGTAGATCTGGGGAACCAGAAGCATCAATAAGCAGACGCTTTCCGCATCCCAACCAGCTGGACACAGTTTTCAGCACATGTGAGACCACAGGTGGTGCTGCAGGAGGACCACATGTTGCCTCTAATGGGAGGTTCTTATTGCACCTCTAACACCAAAAAAGAAAGTATAACTATAATATATGACACCTCCGTTTTAACCAGGTTTCATTTTTGCTCAATAAACGATTGGTGAAAACGGTAGTCAGGAAAAATGGTGTGTCAGTATAATTGCTTTATTCAACCCTTGCCACAGGAGCTTGCAGTATTTATGGCAGTTGATTTTTAGAAGACTTTCTTTGTTTTAGTAAAGTCAAGAAAAGGCAGTTTGTGTAAATCTTTGAAGCACTCCCTTAATCATAACCCTCTGAAAGCAAAGCTCTATTTTACATTCCCACTGGATGTTTGCCTTCAAACAAAGATGAGCATATTGCTGTGCCAGTGGGAGTGCTCGCTGACATTTTCAGCTCTTCCTACAACTCGAAAGTTTGAATGTGGACACATTCGCAAGACAAACAAGCAAAGATTACAACAAAACAGTTCAAGATAGGGGATACAGTAAGAAAGTATTTTATTTTCCATGAGGTGCTCCTCCCAGAGTTCATTAAACTCGTATTCCTCCAGCTTCCTCTCAACGCAGCATTGCCATCCAATTGTCCACTTCTGCTCTACAGATATTACAGGGTAATAGGTGCTCAACATTCGTCCCCAAGAGTGGCATTCACCACAAATAAGTAATAAATATTTGCAGGAAAGAAAAGTCACCACCCAGATCCAATACAGCGCACTCACATTCACTTCCTTGGAAATAAATAGTACCATCTAACAGTTTTAAAGTGGCTTTATGCATTCTGGAGATTTATAGCAACGCTAGCATCTGTTGATGTAAATATCTGCAATGCTGCCTGGCTAACTCAAAGTGTGCTTTACTGCTTCAGGCTCAGGACTAATCCAACATGAGTTTAAAAAAGGCATCGCTGTACGATTTGCTGCACACAATAGTGAGAGACAACATAACACAAAGATATTAAATTAATTATCTTACAGGAAATGATATAAAAGTATAAAAGTATGTTAGATCTGAGTTTTAAAAAAATTCTAGGACCTGACACACTAGGTAAGACACACTGACTCTATCCTTCTCTAGTTATATCCTTCACTAGTTATTAAATGTTGTTCATAGACCATGACGTAGACAACACTGTGTGACAATAAAATCGCACATGACCAGCAGTAAGTGCAGAGGCCAGAGCACAAACACTACCGATACATTTTTTTTCCATCAATACAAATCTTAACATCACGTGAACGTCATTACTGGCTGACCAGTGACATCACTCTGGATGTGAGAGCAAATGAGTAAAATTTCCCTGAAATAGACATGTCCTTGTATCCAGTGTGGACAATCACATTGTCATGTTTTTCTGTCATTCACTCTTTTGGTCTGTGTTTTTCCTCACATAAAATATGCCCTAATGCTATAGCTGTATAGACAAAATCCATACCTTACGAGGGATTACAACTAGTACACCAGGTATCAGCCATCATGGCACCCACTATTAATGCCAACCATATTATTACTCCTTTGCTCCATTGACAACTTCCTCTCTCCTCACATAGGGCACCAATAAAACCCAAGTCAATGTTATCTTTTGCCAGGTAATGAGAGGAGTGCTGAACCTGATGTAGATTTAAAAGCAGTATGTGAAAAGAGTGGATAATGTCAGTGAGATTAACAGGGCAATAAAATGTCTAAGTATGGGCAGGTGTGTAGCTGTAAAACCATTTCCAGTAATTGTCTTGTAGCAGGTGGGGGGTGTGGTTTCCCGTGAGTCTGAACTGGAAGAGATGTGTTTGGGGATGAGCTAGTGGCGTAATGACTAGCGTGTCACACCTGAGCCCTGTTATCCCTCATAACTTTATGTGATCTCTTATTTCTCCCCTCTCTGTCTCCATCAGTAGTGAGTTGAGTGTGTGTGTGTGTGTGTGTGTGTGTGTGTGTGTGTGTGTGTGTGTGTGTGTGTGTGTGTGTGTGTGTGTGTGTCAGTCAGTCAGTGGAGCAAGCCAAAGGCAAGCTGAATAAGCAGTGAGCAAACGCCAATTTTGTCATACAGAAGGTTTGACACTTACTGTTGGGACACAAGCTAAAAATAAAAAAGCTCACATGCATTATTATTAATCAAAGTGTGCACCCAATTAAAGGGTGTAATACCTATATTTCTATTAAATATAAGAAAAAGATGAACCTGGAACTTGGGCTGGGGCATATACTCTAAGTTAAAGAATGTTTTCTTGAGTCTTTTTGGTCTTACACAGGAAACACTTGAAACAGTCATTTCAGAATCAGTCTTACCATTTAGACCTCAGAAAATGTAGGCCTTCCATTGTTCTTCCATTGTTGAGATGCACCAGGAGGGTAACATATTAGAAAATATCAGGAGCCAACTGAGGCACAACTAATATGATATATCATGTTTGACCACAAGGAACATGATTAGTTTTTCCTTGCCATTCGTGGGACCATTTGAAAAATGCTATGACAAAAGCATAACATCAGCCTCATTATGGCTCTTTTAACAGCTAATATCTCTGTTACATAACCACTAGCTACTAGCCAGTGATCTAAACAGTTCATTTTTTGTTCCTCTTGTGGTTGAACCTGGTATAATTTGCTAGGCGTTATCAGCCAAATCACAAAGATTTCTAAAATGACACTAACAAAAACTGTTTTAAATTTTCCACAAAGCAAAAAAAAAAATTAAATGGAAATTCAACTCCAGGAAACAGTTTTTTTTGTTTGTTTGTTTGTTTGTTTGTTTGTTTGTTTGTTTGTTTGTTACCTTACCCCTCAAGGCTGTAGAATTTATATCAAGGTGCTAAAATATCTAAAAGTTGGTTGTCAGAAGATCTTAGATTATTCATTCATCTCTCAGTAACCACTTTATCCTGTTCATAGCCTATCCCAGGAACCCTGAGCAGTATATTACATTATTGTTATATTACAATATGTTTCTTGTAAATTCTCAAGTGCCATTGTATTTCAAATTTAGTGTTTTCATAATAGTCATATCTTACTTGAGACTTTGGAATTATACAAAATATTAGTTTAAATTATTTAAAGAAAAGTTGTATCTGCTGTGACCATACCGAGGGTCAAGAATTAATCAATATTTTAAATCACAGACAGAACTGTAAGATAGAACCTTCATAATAATATTAAGTATAAAGATGTATTAAAAGATGGCAATAGATCAAGTGCAAGCTAAAGTTGAGAGTAAGCTGCGATTTTCACAAAACTCCCACTGTGGGTCTGAGAGAAGATGAATGAGAGGAGTGGACAGCTGAGAAGTGGGTGGCTGGCACATGTTTGTGGAGTAACTTCCTCCCTCAGCCTTCCACCTACACCAAATCGCACCTCTAAGTAGTGAGGCTGCCGGACTCCATTGTGTATTTCCAATTAGCACTTTTTTTTACAATGGAATTCTCTCCTTGCAAGTTCCTCGGCAATCACGCAGCTACAGTGCTGGAAGGAGAGAGCCGGTATAGATAAGGAGAGGCAGTATGTGATCATTTGTATGTAGAACCAGGGGCTGTGTTGGCCCTTGACTGAGCTCGACTTCAGCAGAGGTCAAGCAAAATATCACACAGCTCGGCTCCTGCTGTATTGCTATGGTAACTGAGCCTGCTAAGAGAGACAAGGTGCGAGGAAAAGAGCACATTAGACAAGGCTACTCCAGCAGACTCGACTTCTTCCCTGCAGACTTCTAACAACGTATTGCTGAATGCTCCTCTGTGAGTGCTATCAATTTCAAAAACTCTGGTTCAATAAGAGAGCTACTTAATGTTGCTGGTGCCTGAACCATTTTTCCAGGCATAGGTATTTTCAACAAGCAGCTCCAAAGAAGAATAAATTCCAGAGGGGTCTCTCATATAAGGCATTCTGCATTTTGATGGACAGGAAATCACTTGACACTTGAATGTTTGATATTTTGCTTTACCTTTTCCTCATTTCAAAGCAAAGATTTCAAAAAACTTGCATGACAGCTAGACAGTGAGATGATGACTCCCTATACCTTGACAGTTTCCATTCAAACAGCATACCTATATGAAATATTTATAAGAGATGCCATTTTCAGTAGCTACTACTCAAGGCATCAACTCATTTCTAATGTGATGATTATTATGCACATTGTTATAATACCTATTAGAAAAAGACCTTATTTTGGCCTCAAAATGTCATGTAATGTCATGTGTTCAAAGACTTGGACTTTTGGACACCAAGGTCAAACCATCGCTCAAACTGCACTGGGTTTGTTTTATACTTCCTACCCATTATTGGTTACACCAATCATTAGTGCTATACATTAGGCCAAAGCCGTTACTGTGACATCTGCATTGGCAACTCTATAAAGTTCTCAACAATGCAAATTATTGAATCATCTGAATCATCTCTATGATACACACAGCTTTATTATAAGGTAGTGGAGCCTCAGTGTTTAAGGCTTTGGGCTAATGATCAGAAAGTCGTGAGTTCAGATCCACAAAGCTGCCACTGTTGGGTCCTAGTACAAGACCCTTAACCTCGATCTGCTCAGCCCAACTGCAAGACGCTTTGGATAAAAGCATCTGCCAAATAAATAACTGTAATGTTACTACTAGCTGTAAACTAGGGATATAACTGAATATGAAAACATTATTTGGATTGAACAGACATTATGTTCTAAATGGATACAAATACAGATATGAATAGAAGGAGCGGTATTCATTTTTCATTCTTTTTTTTTGCTATAAAAGTACAAAGGGCACCAAGTCAAGACTACAGAACTGTGATCTCTTGGCCGCTAGTGAGCGTTCAGATATGAAGCTCACAGGACAAACAAACACCATCTTGTGTGATATATTTAATGAGTGCTGGCATTTTGACCTCTGAGTTTTTCCCAGTGTTTTTGAGAACATAGTTGTAGGTATTTAATTTATATAAAAGCCCTTCCGGTTTAGGCCACTCCCATTTCTGGTTCAAATATAGATATGGATATTTGGAGCACAAAACAGACGCAGATACATATACCAATTGTGGCACTGGGTTACACTCCGTCTGTAAACAAATACTTTTGGTGAGAAATGCAAATGAAAAGGCTTAGTTCTAACTTGAGATTTATTTGTATTCAGAAAGAGCCTCTCAAAAGTCTGCCTCGGGCTTGCAGACGCATCTTTTTCTGAAGCTGTTCAAAATACCTTATTGCTCTACAAAACCTTCTGTCTAGTGCTCAAAAAGGCTCCAAAATATGACGACAGCCTTTGGAGAAACACCAGCGTGTTTTCCTGGAACTACAAATTATTTGCTAGTGGTTATCTCAACAGTATTATCGGTGTATCACAGCAACCTGCAGTTGTCATAGCTAATCAGCACAAAGCTGCTGCCCGATGAAGTCACATACAGTAAATAATTAGGCTTGACTACATTTCCTCGTTTTTTGTTTTTTGTTTTTTTTAAAAACATATTTTCTCCTGGTGTGGTATTCCAGTTTGTTGCTATTATTTACTTAAACGGAAAAGTTTAAGTAAATAATAGCAACAAACTGGAATACAACGTTTGAGTTTGGCAAGCATCTTAAATTTTGAGGCTGGATATACTAGCAGCCATGCAATACAGTCTATGCATACACATCTTACTGCAAAGAACACTGGGTACTAACCTCTGGATTTTGGATTTGAGTAAAACCCAATGCAAGGACCTTCAATGTAAGCTGTTAACACTATATTGTCTTACCCTCACTGAAAGTTTTTAACCAATGAAAAAATGAACACAAGCTTCCTTTTGAAAGAGGGAAAATAAATGCCTGTAGTATCACTGGAGTGCCCCTACTCCACCATTAAAGAACGAAATACATCAATATTACATTACTTTTTTGGCATCCAGATCAGATTATTTGCCAAATGTTTGTGGACACCTGACCATCACATGCATATTTTGGTTTTGAACATCCCATTCCAGATTTAGTCCCCCTTTGCTGTTATAATAACCTCCACTCTTCTGGAAAGGTTTAACACTATAGTTTTTAGCATGGCTGTGGGGATTTGTGCTCATTCAGCCACAAGAGCATTAGTGAGGTCGGGCACTGATGTCAGGCGAGGAGGCCTGGGGCATAGTCGGTGCTCCAGTTCACCCCAAAGGTGTTCAGTGGGGTTTAGGTCAGGGCTCTGGAGTTCTTCCACACCAACCTTGTCCTCAGGGATCTTGCTTTGTGCTCAAAGGCATTGTCATGATGGAATATTTTTGGGTCCTGTAGTTCATGTGAAGGGAAATCTCAACACTACAGCATACAGAGACATTCTATACAATTGTGTGCTCCCAATTTTTTGGCAACAGTTTGGAGAACAACCACATATGGGTCAGGTGTACACAAAACTTTGGCTACATAGTGTATCTTAGCCCTCCTATCTTAAACATCACAACCAGTCATCACTGAGTATATGTCAGAAATTTACAGACGTCAAACTCAAACTGCCGAACATTCATTCGGTTTCGAGTAAACCATAAGCACAATAAAGTCTTAGTCAGTCTTCTGTGGAGTTAAGCACTGTGGGGAATGGATTTGTCCTCTATATGTGTACTAGTTTAAGTGCACTAGTTTAATTAGTTCAATTTCAGACACCCCAGAATTTTCAGCTATACCTCTACCTAGAGGTTACTCATTTTTATTAACTGAACTTCAGTTATTTTCACGTGGTGCTAAAATAGAGATCATGTGGTGATTTAGCTTACTAAAGGACTTCCTATACATTTTGTTTCGGACGGTCTATAGACCGTGGAGAAACATATCAATTATCATCAGGAAAAGCAAATCTGACAATAAAGACCGTCTCAGGTAGACATAACTGATCCATCTCACACAGCTCACAGAATTACAGAAGTAACAGAGCAATAACTGAATAGATACAGATATGAATAGCTATATTTTATGAGGCTCAGAGCTAAATGTAGGTAAGAGACCTTTATCCAGTCAAAAGGTGTAATGCGCCCGAAGGACAGTCTGAATACATGCAATTAAAAGTGATCGCTTCATTAGCGATAGCGACATGCTGTCTAGGTCAACATTATAAAATGCACTTAAACACACATACACAAGCTCCTTACTTTCTTCTCCTGTTTAACGCACTAAACAAGAACACAATAATAAAAATGTTAAGGATTTTCAACAGCATTTTGAAAATCAATTTGAGCTCCATTATCGTAACACTTTACAAGGCAAGGGATCATAGGAATTTATCATATCTACATATGTCAGTAGTAATAACTCACAAAAAAAGTTTGTTAAAATTTCATATTTGTTAGAGATGGAAGCATATTAAGTATTCAACAGTATTCTACATGTGTCCCAAAAGTCTCCATACGTAGGGGACTATTACGTCATTTGTGCCTTCATCAGTGGATGTCCGTGGACGTCCACTTCTCAGTTTGTCCGCAACACGGTCAGTCTTTTTGAATTTGTTAATAAGTTTGGCGACAGTGTTGTGTGTGCGATGTGCTTGCCATGTTTCCAGTTAAATTCCATCACAACCTTGCGACAGCTTCCTGATCCAGCCATAACAATGATTTCAATACGTTCTTCTTTTGTCAAAGGCATTTTTAAAGGCTATCTGAAAGAAAATTTATAATATAAATTAAGTATGAAAAATTTGGGAAGACATTTTGCTAAAAAGTGCTAAATTCCTCTATGTATGGAGATTTTTGGGACACCCTGTACAACAGACTGGCATGTAATCTGTCTAGGATAACCACTGCAGATACTGGGTCAGGAGTAAACTCATCTTTTCATTCATCTTTAGTAACTGTTGGTCAGGGTTGTGGTAGATCCCGGGAACTCTGGGCATGAGGCAGGAATATGGCTTAAATCCACCAAGCTTCATCCAGAGCTTCCAACGACAGGAACTACACAACTCCCCTTACCGAAGTTCCATGTTTGACAGCTGACCGTACATGAGAGGTTTCTGTTGAACTGAAAAATGCAGTCGCTTCTGTCCTGGCTATATTCTGATGAAGATAAAAAGCTCTTTCCTGTGTCTCAGCATTATCCGAGAGCAATGTCAACCAAGGTCTTCCTGCACCTTGTAAGATGGATGAGAATCCTCAGGAACATCTTTAGTATCTAATGCACAATGCCTGTCCACACAGAGTGGATTTAAAGTTTAATACTGTCCCAGAATGAGGATAGAAACATACACAGCACAGGCTGGGAGTATTCTTAATGTTTCACTGCTGCTCAAAAAAGATTGTACTATGGGGTTTTTATTGGTTTATTAAACACTGTCTCAGTGAAATAACCTTGGTTAATTCTTATTATCTTTGTGTGTATACGCTGTTAGATTAGTGCATCCTTGCAAGGTCTTGCCATTATTCTAGTGTGCATTTCCAAACCTTATCTTTTGTATGTTTTTTTGTACCATTATCAACCATTTTCAAATACATCCTTGGATTATGTACTTCTTTTTAAACTAGTACTAAAATAAGTCCTTCACCTTGCATTTTCTAGGTTTCCTTGTGATCCTGTTACCTGCAAAGTGAATTCAATGCTTTTCTTTAACTTTAGCACAAGCCCATAGAACCAAAGCACACTAAACCTATTTAATTGCCTCTCTCAAGGCCCCGATAAGGATGGGTAAGCAGACTGAAGGAAAGCAAGACTATCAATACTCCTGCTTTGATAAGAGTTGTTGTGGAGAGAAGGAAGCTCATTTCATTTCACATCTGACTCTTTTTTTTTTTTAATTTTTCTCACTCTCTCTTCTCTGTAATAAATGTCACGCTTTCCTTTTTCTGTCCTACTTCCCCTGCCTCCTCCGCTATAACTGTTAAGGTGATTGTTGAAAAGAAGCTTATCAGGCTACGTTTAATATCTTTCACCACTTCGAGCCTGTAGAAATCTGTACACTTCCTGTTTTATGTTTCACACACGTCGCATAAAGCCTACTAGACCAATGACCCATAAACCTAAGGATGTTCCTTTAGTTCTAAAGCAATTTGTGGAAGTATCTGCACCATGCAATGAGAGCCAGTTTAATGAGCCTGGGGCAAATGGAAAAAAGATGGGCTTGTTAATTTAGACACATCTCTGGCTTTTTTCTCTGACTGGTTTGCATGCAGTCAAACATTTTTGGAGTTTGAGTTCTCGACTGCAATTATAAAAGAAAAAAGGGCCGGTGGATATTGTGTGCATTTGTGTTCATGTTTTGTCTGGTTTTGTTTTTAATTCCTAGGATGACCAAATATGTTTCAAAACCCACTGATTGGCTCCTGCCACAGGGAGGCTGCTTCCTTCATGTGTTAATGGCGGGTAAAAATTCCAACCTGCGCCATATCTGAAATAAAGTTTACAGTCATGACATCATGAGAAGATAACACTGGTTTTAGTGACCCATTATTGCCTCTAATGTCTCATGTCATGCCAAAAAATCTTAATTATTTACCTTTCCTTAACTACAGAGGTATGCTTTCCATGTAAATGTGGACAAAGTGACAGATTTGTGGGAATCATGTCAAATAAAATAAAAAAAAATAAAGTATGACATTATACATTATATATATATGTATGTATCATCATTATCACATACATATATATCTAGGAATTGTCCGAGACCTTTTGGTTACCTTGAGAGGCACTACAAATCTTCACTAATAATTATATAGTTGTAAATATAATAATTATAATAAATATAGTTGCAGGTGGTGATCTGTGGGGTCCAAGCACCCTTTGGAACTAGCACTACTAATGGCTAATTCTTGTCAAGTACATTAAAAAGACCATTGATGAAAATACTGTCTAAACAATGGAAGCTCAGTGCTAACATTGTGAAATGCTTGCTAAAGTGGATTAGCGGATTAGTGGATTTTTTTTTTTTAATACGCTTTTTCTAATTGCCACAATGATGCAGTGCACCAAAATTTACTTTTTTCCACCAGGACAGAATTTGTATTCACCAGGATACAAATCACAGCATCTTTTTGTTAAGTATTGAGATTCAAATTCTGTATATTCTGTATATTTTGACACCAATTTTGTGAGGATACGCCAAAATTGGTTGATCTTAGATGTTATAGATAGACATTATGTAAAGAATAATGGTTAATAATAATAAATATTTGAATCCATGATCACTCTTTCTTTCAAATGGCAATAAAAAGCAAATAAATTGAAGAGAAATGAGGTGACTGCCATAATTCTGTGACCAAAGAGCCTGAAATAAGCGAAGGAACATTAAAAAAGTGCCCTTTACTCTCATCGAGATATTTTTCAGAATGCCGCTATACGTTGTTATGCTTGTGATCAATCATGTTGTGATCAATCTTTCACACCTTCTGCAGCATTAAATAAGGCCTGCAACATCTGTCCATGGCTCCATTCTAACTTGTTTGTCTTGCTGTGTGGAGCAGACTGCAGGTAATTAGTTTACCGAGACCAATGGCCTGTGCTGCTGCCCTAGCCCTGCTTCGTTTCACTAATTGAGTGTGCAGTAGGTGCTCTGTAGCCATATCACCACAAATTAAGGCCAGTAAAAGAGAGATAATGGAAATGCTGCTTTATATTTCTTTGATAAATAACTTTTTCCCCAACATTCCTTTTTTTAATACTTGTATCCAGTGTTATTCTTGTGTATATAAAGGTATTGTACCTTTAAACATATCTTTAAACATAGAAGTTGTTTATCTTAATAATTTAATAACATATAACAGCTCATATCATATAACATAACATATCATAACTTATGATTTATGTTAGACAAAGCCATTGGAGTGTCACCTGAACACGTGCTTTAANTGACCTTTTGTGCAAAGCAGTTGACATGGTAAATATCACAAAGTTTCTTACATTATAATAGGGACCTAGAAATAATGCAGAATCTTGACTGTTAAAAATTTTTAAAAATTTACTTTGTTTTAAATTCCAAATTACGTTTTCAAAATTTAAGTTCAAAATTCTAACTCCTTCTGTTTATTTCCAATTCTATATGAAAAAAAAAAAGTTTCAACATGGTCTCAAACTTTTGGACCCCACTCTATAGGATATCATTATAACAAGCAATCACTCTACTGATATATTAAATGACAATATAAAAAATGCAAAGCTGGATCATTTCATGAATGAAAATTTAAACTTCTCTCATTTTATTACAGAAAGTTGCCATCTGAGAGTCAGACTTGTAACCCGAAGGTGAACCTGAAGGTCGTGGGTTCGAGTCTCGGGTCCGGCAGGGATTGTA
>CM074968.1:9647510-9664974 GCA_037577455.1 Pangasius macronema | reverse complement strand
AAACCCACAACCTTCAGGTTCACCTTCGGGTTACAAGTCCAACTCTCAGACCATTAGGCCACGACTGCCCCCATGGATCATGGATATCATGTCATTTATCATGGAATGAAAATGTAATTAAAAACAAGCAATAGCAAGCCAGATAACATTAGGACATTATACTATGCACTTGGCTACTGGTTTACATAGTTCAAGGAGCGAATTGTAAAGGGGTGTCAGTATCTCTCTGTGGAGAACCCTCAATGGTACTACAACTGATCCTACAATAAGAAAGCCCTAAGAAAAGTTAGGGAAGGAATAGGTGGAAACACTTTTCCTGCTGTTAGTGTGTACAAATCTTTTTTTTTTTTTTTTGACGTGTAAACAGCAAGTAATTGAGTCATGTCTGTGTTTTGAGGTAATCCTCACCCTGCCCATGTAACTGTTTGATCAGTACTTAAATACTGACATAACTCAGAGGCACATTAAGCATTAACTCCTAACTATCTCAATTCTGAATACAGCCCATAGTTACTCATATTGTTTTTGAAGGATCAGGAGATTCCAATTTTCCCTGTCCAATGTTGTCACTTTAGACGGACACCACACGGAGAAGTCACAAACAATACTGATTAAGCCTTGGCTAACACTCCACCGTCTGCGCCTTTTGGCCAGACTGGTAGGAGTGCATGGCCTGAAAGCACTACTTTCTAAACAAAAAAAAAAATTCCAACAGTGCTCTTCAGTTCATCAATAGAATGGAAAGAACACAGTCTGATTTATTTGCGCTGAATGTGTGAATGAATCCACAGTTCTCAGCTGGTTTTCACGCTCAACCTTCAGGCTTGAGGGCAGCACTCAAACAACGTTTCTGCTCACACATCAAGTGCAGCCGCAAGCTTCAAAACATTTCCGCTTCTCATTATCACCTGCCATTAGCTACTGTCAGTGTGTCAAGATTAAGGATGAATGCCGCTCTACTCTCCGTAGCAGGTGTCTGACCTCGCTGCTGATGCATGCTTGGGCTCTGCATGTGAATTCAATCATGATGTCAATGAACACTAAATGCTCAGCAGGCTCTTCAGCACCACGTCAGTCTGTGAACCAAATTTCAAAAATGTATACATTGAATTTTAATCCAATTTTGTCCTTAATCCCTAAATTTGGAGTCACATTTCCAGTTCTCCTTTAATTACAGAAGAGACAATAAAAATGCAATCTGACTCTGGAATCATTTTATGGCTTCATAAAGTTTGGTCACTGCAAACACATGGATATTGGTAGGTGACATATTAAAGATACTGGCCTTATATAAAAGAGTGCTTACACGTCACAACAGCTCATCTTTTTAGAGAAATCATCTATAATACAAGGTTGAACCACTCTTTTCGTAATATCATTGCTAAATAGTACAAATGTTCATTCCGAACTGAATTAGCACAGCATTTGCCATGATAGCCAGCTACCTAATAATCCCAGCTAAGCAGTTATCTTAGATAAATACTTTTTGGCTTTTGTATTCAGCTAAGGTTGCTAGCTAACATTAGACTAATGCTAGTATAAGTATTCAGTAATGTAATTAAAACCAAGCACTAGCAAGCTAGCTAACATTAGAATATTCATTCTTTTTTTTTTCCATTCATTTTCAGTAAGATCTTTATCCTGGTCAGGGTCATGCTGGATTCAAAGCATATCTGTCCTTGTGACCCACACTCTGTAGGTCCCGTGGTACGGGTGTGTGTGAGTGAGTGTGGATGCCCGTCATCGGTTAAGTGGAATGTTTTTGGAAGGCTTAAGCAAACCATAGGACTCGGAGGAAACCAAAGCAGACAAAGGGAAGATTTGCAAAACTCCACACAGACAGTAACCCAAACTGAAGCTGAGGACCCTGAAGCTCATGATACCTGCTGCACAACTGCGCTGCCCACATTAGGATATCATGTTAACCTATAGCCAAGGTCAAGGAATGGTCAAACAATTGAAATATATGTTTATAACCCTAAAGTATTCTTCATTTCCTCTCTCTGGGGGAATCCTCAACGCTTCTACAACTGACCCTTCAACAGGAAAACTTTAGGGAATGAATAAGAAAGGAATAGAGAAAAATTCCTCCTCCTTACAAAGTCACTAACTTGCCACTCTGTCTTTGTCCTTGTGAGTGCTGCTTGTGAATTAACTTACGTTTTCTTTATTTGTTATTTCAGACAGCATGATCCTTGTTGCCTGCTCTGCCTTGTCTCTTCTTGTTTGTTGGTCTACCATTGGCCTGTGTTGAGTCTCTTCTAACTCTTGAGTCAAACGTTTGAGTGTTGTAACCTTTGCATCAGTATCTGAAGCAATCTGAGAAATCTCAAACGCCTTAAAATACCAAGATTAATCCTGAATTTGAACAACAAACAGCAGTTAAAGTCATAGCATTAAACTTTATGTATCGAGTTACAGGTTTAGACAGTGAACCTCACAGCTGGCATAACCGTGATGGATTAGTCTTCATTAAATTTCTCTTCAGTATGATTTCTTCACATCAATATGGAGAGCTTACCATGATTCAAAGTCGTAATTAAAGTCATTTGTATTCCAGGGCCAGAAAAAAAAAGCTAAAGATCTATGGTAATTGCAGGGATACTCACGCTTACATCTGTTCTCTTTGAAAGTCTCAAACAAACATGGGCAAAATAACGTTAGCATATGTGCCATTTGCTAAACCCTTTATCTCTATGGCTGATGTTTCAATTACAGACTTGTGATGAAATATGCTCATTATACAGCTGAAAGCTGGTGCCCATTGTCTTGGAAACTGCTTTTGAAATCCCGTAACTGCCAGCTTCAATTTGCCTTTCTGAATGCCACTCAACCACAGAGCAGGGAAGCGAGGGCTCTCTGATGCCTAGAGCTAATGAGCAATGATCGCAATTAAAGCTACCATCAAGAAGGTCACTGCAGTGGTTTTGTATTTTCACAGTTTTAACTGTTATTAATTGGAATGGCTACAGCGGTTTTGTGTTTGTGGAAAAGAAACACAATGAAGGCAGGAGTGAAAAGAACATGCATTAACTCACAGCAGGAAATGTTGCTGTTGTTCTCGTCAATAGACGTTCAGGACGTCAGTCTATTTTATATAAAGTGAAATAAAATGATAAGGTTGTACTCTAAGCATTCAGAGCACTGCTAATAAACACGCTGACAATTCTTAAATATTAAGCTGGAAGATCGGGGTTTCAGAGCAACACCGAGTTTTAATTAACAACTGTCTTATTTTTATCTGAGGCTGGAATTTGCCTTAACATGCAATTTAAAGTTCATGAAAAAAGAGCTGAGCAAGAGAGGAAACTTGCTCCCATGGCACTGATGTTTCCCATAAGTACACACTCTCTCTCTCCTCTCCCTCTCTCTCTCTCTCACTCACACACTCTCTCTCTCTCTCACTCTCTCTCTCTCTCACTCACACGCTCTCTCTCTCTCTCTCTCTCTCATTCTGTCCCTCTCCCTCTCAGGAAGCTTTCCGTTGAACCCGAAGATGATCTTTATTCTCCACTGACCCTAGATATATTGCTAATTAAGGTCCCAGAGCAGTGGGGGAAGGAGGGCAGGAAGATGAAGAGTTCAGATGGTGGGTGGCCAGTGTAGGAGAGCTGAGAATCATGGCAGAATGCCAGTGTGTGCTGTTAGATGAAATTGATTTGAAGAGTGGGGGGAAAGTGGGATATAGCGTAATAGAATTAAGTCTGACAAAAGCGCTGACCTGAAGGTTAGATCCAAGGGACGGTGACTCTACAAGGTCAAGCGATACACAGTGTTGCAAGTCAGGAAAAAAAAACAAAAAAAAAAACGAGACGACACTAAAAGTAGTGGAGTGAATATTGTGCTGCAGGACAGATTAAATCATTCAGAATGGATGAAGAAATTGTACTACACTAGATTCAGAGCCCCCGATGTACTTCAGCAGACTGAATCAAATACTTAAAAATATATTGTAGTAGAGATGACAATGCATTAAAAAACTGGCTGCAGTTCAGTAACTCCAGTTATTTAAACATGGACCAGTGCGGCTTTTATAGCAGTTCCTCTGTTGCATCTTATCTAATCACATGCATTTACATAAATTAAAAGGCTGAAGGCAGCTCATTAGACCAGAGACTAGCAACATGGATAAAAGGGGCGAGTTTCATAGATTTATCATTTTATTTGTGTTCTCTGGTATGATCACTGAACTAATGATCACTGAATAATGTCTATGACAAAAGCATAATATTTAAATATGGATAAACAAAGAACGATGCATTTATTAATCCCACATGAATTTCAAAACAGATGAGTCCACAGAGCTAGTGCAAAGTGGCAACAGGAAGTGCCACGATGAAACACAACATAACCAACATGAGCTGTCAATGAATATCTGTATTTGATTAGTCATAACCAATTTTCCATTGACCACAGTGGTAAGTCAGTACAATCAGTGAATGAGTACCTTTGTAAGCAAGAAATTTTAAGCAACTGGGACACAAATTTCAGCTGAATATGCCTGGTGTGGAAGGTCACGGACTGTGTTTCATTGCTCTACAGTAATGGAACCTCTGTGTTCATCTCCCTGATTTACAGCAAACACTGTCATTGGGAAAATCTCAATTTATTTCAAAGTCTGTGATTCTGAACTCAATATAACTCCAAGTTTGTCATTTTGAAACTTCATTTTGAATCTTTGTTTGTTATGTAGATTGCATGGATTAATTCACTCCTAAAAGCTACCCAGGCTCACAGAAAAAACATTCAGACAATACTAGACACAATTAAAGATATGTAACTTATCGTTGTAAGACCGTGGTGTATAGTTTGGAAGTGAGCTTACGAGACATCTTCACATGGTAATGCAGTATGCTAATGCAGGTATTTTCCAAATACAGGCTACTGAGAATACAGAGACTTTCCATGTGCCTTACAATGTGCCTTACAAGCCTTATTGTGTGTGCAGAGAAGAGGCAATTCATGAGCCTGGTAAGTCTAATCATATGGGGTGAAAAGCACTTCTTTACACATGAGGTTAGTTTGGTTAAAATATGATGATTCAGAAAGTGGCATACAGAACATCTGAGTGAAAGTTTGATATGGAGTTTATGCCAGAACATAGAAGATGTTGCAAATAAGTTGCTGTTTTTTTTTTCTGTGAGAATGGGATGGCTATTTTCTCCTACATATGGGTTTGCTTTTTCTTTCTTTTTATTTTATTGTTTGTTTTGTGGGTTTCCCCTTTAATACTAATTTCAACTACAGTAACAGGAACAATTACACTAGACTCGTTAAATATAATGAGTATATAATTTGTCATCCAAAGATTTGGATCCAATGCCTATCTCAGGAACACTGGGCATGAGACAGGAACACAAAAGGCAGGAATACACGAGGCGGGAAGCAAGTTCCTCACAGGGCATCATACATACTCACGTTCACATGTTAATTTATTTAGCTCAAAACCAATTAGTTAAACTGCACCTTTACAACTTGCTCAGCCTTTTTGTGCATGTAATTCTTGTTGGGTAGAGGAGCATCAGTCTCTTTTTCAGAAAGTGAACTCTAAACTTTATTGGATACAAACTACAGTTTTATGAAGTGTCTTGAATGTATGCTCTTCAGATTCCAATGTTATGCATTTTATTTAAAGAATTGAATACAAGGTGAAATCGTACCAAATTGTGTTTGTTAGCTCCTAAAGGTTAAGCTCTAAAGTTAATGTATATCTGATATCTCTATGTGTGCACATCTTTTCCTCAATCCAAAACCAAAGACTGATAATAAGGAACTGGTAGGAACTGGTAGACCTCCCTCTCTATAATAAAACACATGATTTTGCATCCATATTATAAAATGCAGCTGTCATTCGACACTCACATGAAATATAAGCTCCTACTAACTAGCGCTCACTTTTCTCCTTTGGTTTAGTTTAAACACCAGGATCTCATTTAAACACCTAAAACCATAACAGAATCATAGTTTGGAAATGCAGTTGATGGAATAAAATGGACTTTCAAACTTGAGAGCAAGAAACTGTGCTGCAGTAAAGCCACGCTCCATTTCTTAATGGCTCAATACACAATGCAATTTGAGAGCTAGACAGTTTTCACAGCTCCTTTTGCTCCTCATTCAAGAGCAATAATACGGTCCACAGGTAGAGCAGCCCATCACGACCAATTGTTTCCCTTGCGTGTGCTTCATCTAAGCTGGTCTAAGACCTTTTCAGCCTCATTGAACATCAGTGGCCCCCTCCTGATCCCTGCTTACCTTATGAACATAGGCAGGGATACTGCAGCACCACACATAGGTGAAAGAAAAGAGAATGCACAAAGACAGAGACATATTATAAAGAAAGGAAATAATTAGCTTTGCTTCATGTATCGTGATGGAGATGCAGTATCCTGTGTGATTTCTTGGTTGGGAATAAACTCAGTATTGTTTCTGTGCATGTATTCCCCATGGCTGTGTGGGTTTCCTCTGGGTTCTCCGGTTTCCTTCCACCTCCCAAATCCACACTGGTATGTGGACTACACTAAATTTCCCATAAGTGTGAAAGTCTGTGTGAGTGTGTGTGTGTGCATGGTGCCCTGTGATGGACTATGAAATAAATCTATGATTTGTCCGAATTTTCTCCGAATAAAGTTGTCCACACTCGACAGTATTTCTTATAAAGTTGTTAAGCTACAGTTCATGCATATGTTTTTGTTGACATCATGTTTTGTTATGACACTTTCCGGTATGACACTTATGAAAACTTCTGTTATGATGTGGCAATTAAACAGCAGAATCAAAGTCACTCTAATTTAGTGTATTGTTTGTACATAATTCTGTCATTATGGTGTGACATTGATATTGCCATTGATATTCATTAAAATCTTATAATCAGAAATAAGATATTCGCTTTACGTAGGGTAATATACAGCACATAACACCATAGTTATAGTGCCATTATTGCCACTGTTAAACAGCTGTGGCTTGTAACTTGTTTTTGTACTTGCTTGTGCGAGTCTCACACTGAGGTTATATTGAACAAAGAAGGTAACGATGCATAGCACTGGGTTTGTCTCTGTTCCCTGGCTTGTCCTGTAGGTGAATCCCAACAACTGAAGAAGCTCTCTGAACCTGTTCTCACTAACTCTGGGTTCAACTCGCTCTCTGGATGCACTATTAGTCATTTACCTTATGTGCTAGCCTATAAGAAAACTCTGTTGTTGTTGTATCCAGAGCAGAAGAATTTGTGTGAAGTTATATTACTCTAAAACAATAAGCTTTGTGCCATTTAATTCTGCTTACAGAATCTATTTCGCATACACGATACCTGAACTAGACTGTGTATTTCTATTTATTGCCCAGTTATTGCCTATTACCTGTAATTTGGCCAGACCACTGATCTAAAATGTAATCAGTTTTTTTGCATTGAAAATGGCTCATTCACTGTGACCACAGTTTAACAAGTGAAGTAATTTTTACTAAGCCCTATTACTATCACACCCATAATTATTGTCCAATTGTCCACAATACTATTCAGATCTAAAATTGACAGTGGTTCTAAATGTTATGAACTGGCTTGCACAAAGAAATGCTGATTTATTATAACAATTAAGGAAGCTTTAAGCTAATTCTTGGCTCCTCCTTTTCCTTTTCTAGTTCTAAATCTAATGCTAATGAAGCTGATTTTTCCTTTTACGTCTATGAGGTACATGTTACGTATATTTCACATCCCAGTTTTAAAAAGTAGGTCGCCGGTAATAAAATAAGGATGGCAATTCATCCAAACAGAATCCTTGTTGATTAAATTTATAGTGGTAGTAACTATAATATCCATTTATCTCTATTACACAAGCCTAAGATTCGAAGTGATTTGTCGCTGCCGAATTTTGAATCATATTAGTGAATCTTCAAGCTCCATTAGTCTGAATGAATGATGGGTCTCCATGAGTCTGGAGGCAGTATTAGTTATGTTGCAACAGCATCTGGATATCCACTTTCTTTCCAATAAATTGAACTCCTCTTATATTAAAATTGACATTGCTGTGAATCACTCTCTTCCTGAGCTGTGGAAGGTCCTCCAAAATGCACTCAACTCAGCGCAGCTACTTCATCATCTCCCACATGACACAGCACTGCATTAATACCGCTGGGGTCAGACATCCTGGACTCCATTGTGGTCTGCCAAGCAGCATACATTCTGATCGTTAATGTTTTAAATAAGTGACCGAACGTTAGTAATGATAACTAAATAGTGGAATATATATAGGACACATATAAGTCTAAATCAAATGATGAATATACACGGTGAATATACTGCCGTTTACCTACTCTCATACCACACTGTCCTTCTAGCAGCATTAAGCAAAGAAGCAGACACTAAGTATCATGTAAACATGGGATCCTTACCTATTAAGGATTTTGAACACATGACTTCTCAGCTTGTGGATTATTGTCCCTTATTGAGGTACCAAGTAGAATAAAACATTAAAACAGTGACATTCCCTTATAAACACGAGCCAGACTTAGGGAATTAATAATAATAANAATAATAATAATAATAATAATAATAATAATAATAATAATAATTATTATTATTATTATTATTATTATTATTATTATAACAGTTAAATATATTGGTAATACTTCCCATGAATGCTGCATTGATATATATATATATTAAAAGAAATCCATTTATAACATGTTATATGGCATATAGTACATAATGCCTTGTAATTCCTGCCATAAGCCTCTATAACTGCTCAGTCATTATAGTTACATTATAATACATAAGCATACGAGTTAATAGTGTTAGGTGATAACACCTTATACTGTATATTCATAAGAACCTTGTAACACTTCTTAAGCCATTATTAGTGCATTCATAATGTGTTATATAGCATATATTACTTCATAATGCCTGCCATAAGTCTGTATAAATGCTCATAGTTACATGCATAACATTTTCTAAAATATAAATATATCACTTCATAAAACCAAATGACATAACACATAAAATTTGGTTATAAAAACATTGTTGGTTCTGGTATAGTATCAGTACCACATGCAGAGGTGGAGTTATAGTGCATTTTAGAGTTAGCGTTTACAATATTTCCATGAACAGATTATAATGCATTATGTAAACTGATATTACATACTGATAGTCTTACACTTGTGATATTAAGTGTTATATATATATATATATATATATACTATTATTATTAGCTATTCTGTATTCTACATAAAATATTATGACAACACTCATAATAATAATATATATAATAACAATAATCTATGATACGGGTTTATTCAGAGGAAGTGTTATAACACTCCAGACACTTACGTCGTAATGCATTATAACACAGGTAAGTAGGATTGAATTAAAATTTAAAAGACATTTAAACAATCTTACTTGACAGAAAGAAAACAATGGCGTATGGTATAATGCCTACACCAAGGGCTGTGTTATAGGGCATTATAACATCAGTGCTGTACATCCTGAAGTTCTATACTCATTCTTTATAAAACTACTTATGAGCCTTTATACAGGCTTTTGCCAAATGTACTACAAATGTTAGATGGTATTTTAAATGCATTTATAAAAGATTATGAATACAAGATTTATTGCAAAATATTTAATTCAGTAAAACCTCCATATTTATATATATATATACACACACACACACACACACACATTGTCCATATATGTTCATCAAGGTAAGCGTTGGGCTAGGAATACCCTTCAGATAAAGAAATATGGTGAGGATGAATCTCCAATCTATTTTACTTTCCACATAAACCAATTGCTATATTTATCATTTTTAGTAAAAACACTCTGAACTGGGGAATTCATCAACACTTCACTGTGACATCAGGCAGAATAATAACAGTGACTCCTCTGCGTGACAGTGGCCTCGGCTCAGCCAGGCTCAGCTACAGTTTTTTATCAAGATTCATGGCTGAGCCTTCGTCACCAACCCCACTTTAATTTCCCTGCTCCATTTGGTCTAAGTGAGAAAAATCAGTGTTCAAAAAAACCACTCATGGTTCCAATATCCCGATACATTCTTACAACCCAAATGCTTTCATCAGAAAACAATAAGCTGCTGAGCCATATGCCTTCAATATTTATGCTTATAAATACGCATAAATAAGTAATGAATCCCACATCAAACTATCTGTCTATTCCGCTTTAATCTCAGTGTTTCCAAGCTCAAACATACACACCAGCTTAGGCCTCCAAATGTCCTAGTGGCAATTCCCTGTCTAGGATCACAGTAGATGAGTTGTTGCCATGCTGAGATGTGCCCTCGAGCATGCTATTTGGACAAAATGGCACTACACAGTGAACCCCAAAACCACCTCCCCACACACACACACCCAAGCACGCACACACACACACACATATTGCACAGCCTTTACTTGCGATAGACTTCACACATTTGAAGGATTTTCTCATGCAGTGTACAACAACAGAAGAGTACATCCACATCAGGGGTCCACAAAGGATGCTGTGACACAATACAACATGAAGAGGCCACAAAAGAGGGATCTTTCTGTTCCAGATGTTGCCAATTTATGTTAATAACTAAACAAATTGCACAAAAATTTTCACAAGGGGCAAATTATATTGCAATATACACCACAAAGCATCACAGCATAAGTTATTGATGAAATCAAAGCCAATGGGAAAATGAAGACATGGTTTGGTTTATTTGATTATTTGTTAAAAAATATTTCGTTTATTTGTCCTGGGCCCAGTTATCATACATGGTGAACTTGGTCACAACAACCAATTTAAATGTCTACAATAGTGGTAACAAAATGACTATCTGTGTCTGGATATCTTTCTGTTTAGTGCTCTGTATCCATATAGTATCCATATCTGTATCTGTATTCAGACTTTAACATGACGTGGGCATGACCTAAACCAGAAGAGGTTGTTTTGGTTGGTTGATTATTTGTTTGTTTGTTTTTGTAATTAATTGTTTCAGTATAAATGGGTCCCTGGAGGACTCTCTCTCATCGCTGCAGCCCGTGTTATTCCTGGCCAGGTAACTAACCCCAGAAAGAACTCTTTTAGAGGTACATGATGTAGTACATGAAGAAGACAGGTCTTGTGCTACAATTAGATGCTCATGAATAGATGAAGATTATTCTTATGGCTTGCTACTACGATACATTCCAAATATCCTAGATGAACAAACATAGTTCTTTAGGTTCTTACCTTTGACCTGTACACCAATTCGGAAGTAGACATCTGCGGTGCTGAAGTAGCGCTCCACCAGAATGTAGTACCACTGTTCCCAAGACAGCAGTGGCACCTCCAGTTCACATGGCACATTCTCTCTGCAGTCCACAGCACTGGAGTTGTGGACTGGTGGAGCTCGAGCTCTCAACTTCAACAGTACTGGGCAGCTTTCAGTGCTCCTGTTCCTGGTGCTGCAGTCCACCAGCTGAACCTTTACTGAAGATATGTAGCTGGGGATAAATACTCTGTAAGACAAAGAGGAAAGAAATCCAGGTGGCTTGTTTGGTGTGTTTGGTCATTGCACAATGCAGAACCTTCTACCATATTAAGTGCTATGTATGTAAGTCCATGTATAAGACCACTATCCTTGGGGACTGCAGCATATCTATCACACATACACTGCTATTATTATCCAAATGCAAGCAATCTGTCATGAATTTTATTTTACATTTGTTTTTATATGCCCCTCACTATATCTAAATTAAAGACTTGAAATTTAAATGAAAGAGTAACACATGCTTATCTACTACAAAATATATCAATGAGCTGAAGGTGATGGCAACATACCATAAGAACATAATCATTTAAGCACAATAGGACTTAACCATGATGTGAATGTTCAGCATACGGATCATTAATGGTGTAAAGAAAACATTTATAATTTATTGATTGTAGAAACTGTAAATATTGAGACATCAGAAAATGACCATGTTAGTTTCAGAGCTCTCGCATATTCAGCAATAGAACAGTCTGACTGACAGTTTAAGGTAAAACAGATGTAAGAAATGAAACGTGAAAAACTCAAGGGAAAAGATGGACAATAAAAAGAAAAAGCAATACTTAATAAAAGAAAAAAAAACAGTAGTTACAGTCCACAAAAGCTGACAGCTGGCAAGTCATGGCCACATAATGCTGACAGTGTTGTCAACAATTAGAGGGGATAGTAGCTAGCTGCAGCGCCAGAAAATACCAGAGCCATCCAAGGCATAATATTGCATATGTTACACGTATATTATATATGTTTTCATATTTTTTTAAATAACTGCTGACCACTCTGGCCATTCTCCTCTGACCTCTCTCTCATGAACAGGCATTTCCACCTGCAGAACTGCTGCTTCCTGGATGACTTTTGGGGCTTTTTCTTTTTTGCACCATTCTGTGTAAACTCTAGAAACTGTTGCGTGTGAAAACCCCAGGAGCTCAGCAGTTTCTGAAATACTCAAACACTTTTTTGTTTTCACATTGTGATGTTTAATGTGAACATCAACTAAAGCCTTTGACCTGCATCTGCTTGATATTAGGCATTGCACTGCTGATTGGGTAATTCATTGAATGAACAGGTATACAAAGTTGACGGTGAGTGTGTGTGTGTGTGTGTATATATATATACATATACACACACTATATGGCCAAATGTTTGTGGGCACCTGACCACCCATTCCAGATTTAGTCTTCCATGGAAGGCTGGGAAGGCTTTCCACTAGATTTTTTAGCACAGCTGTGGTGATTTGTGCTCATTCAGCCACAAGGCTTGGGGTGCATTCCAGTTCATCCCAAAAGTGTCCACTGAAGTTGAGGTCAGGGCTATGTGTATGCCACTTGAGTTCTTCTACTCCAGCCTCAACAAACCATGTCTTCATGGACCACGCTTTGTGCACAGGGGCACGGTCACGCTGCAACATGTGAAGAGAAATTGTAATGCTACAGCATACAAAGAAATTCAATCCAGTTGTGTGCTTCCAACTTTTGGGAAAGGCCCATATATGGGTGTGATGGCCAGATGGCCATACAGTGCATACCATGTACTCACCTCTACATCTAATATAGAAATTGTTCCATTGTGTCATGTTGAACCCTAAACAGAAGCATAATTGGCTTGGGATTTCATGTTATTCATAGACATAAACTAATTACAAACCTAGACGAGTTTCCATGTTTTTCACCCATGACACAGTTCATTTTGTCTTCACTTTTGTAGCATGGTAATTAAGCAATGTGAACAAGGCATCAAACACTTAATCAAACAGAACACAATTTGTTTACATGATCCGTCGCGACCGTTCCAGTAAACAGGGTTCTTTGAATTTAAATTGTCTCTTTGGAATCCGCTCCCATTTCATTCAGGCTTAAATGATGTATTGCTATTTCCAATTTTCTGCACCGTTATGTTTATTTCACAAGTAATTAAATAATTTCAGTTTCTGAGTAATGTTTATTCTGGTGAAAAGTTTATTTAATTGTTTGGTGAGCCTGACATGAGCTTGATTTGATGGCCATATTTGGACAAAATATTTGGAAAAGGTTGAAAACCCCCCTTTTATAATTGTAGTTTATGAATAGCACGTTGACTTCAGGGTTAACTATGGCAAATTAAATAAGTAAAATATTTATTTAATCTCTGTAAAAATTATTCATTTAAAATAATGAGAATTTGAGTGGTAATAATTAAATGTGGCATGACTGTGAACTGTTTATACGGCTATTTACTCCACAAAATAAGACTCTTTTAGGATGGTAGTCTCTAGAGATGGCTCTTTGTCCTGACTGATTAAATATTAGTGGTCCATATCTATTTTTTTTTCTGTTTACAGAATCTGGAGCACTACAGAAGCTGAGGTTTTCCTCTAAGCAGAGGAAATTTTATTGACAGCTGCCAAAATGTATAGAGAATCTCATCAAATATTACAGAAAATATTCTGACATAAAAATCACTGACTCCACTTTTAGCCCTTTTAACCTTATATAGCCTGAAACCTCCATAGTAATCAGTAACAGTGCTTTTAAAACCAGCCAGTTAATCATATGTCTTATGAGTTTATGTTCTTTATATCAAAACTATTGTATTGCATATTGGATAAAACTATTGGATTGATATCATGAAAAAATACAATTAAAAACAAAGCTGATATGGTTGCTTTTTGTTCGCTTCCATTCACAGGAAAGGGATGAACACTAACCCTGTTCTGTAACTTTTCATACAATTAGTGTTGTGCACTGAATCAAAGTGTGAGACCATGTTGAGAATTTCACACTCTTTATTTTCCAAGGTTATGCACTGCTCTGATTTCGCACCTATGTCTCTTAGATGCTTCCGTTTCTATTTTTTTTAAAAAAGAGCTGCTTGCTATTTGAGATACTAATTAATATTTGAACATCATAATGATGGAGGCCCATGAAAGAGAACAGAAAAAGATGTGCACAGAATGATGAAGAGTATGTGTGTGTGTGTGTGTGTGTGTGTGTGTGTGTGTGTGTGTGTGTGTGTGTGGTATAGACATCCTGCTGTTAGTATGCTGAGCAGTGCTGCAAATGGCACAAGCGTCCTTATCAGCCTCATTGAAGCTCTGGATCCTAAAATAGATATCAGACTGATGTTTGTGGATTCTACCTGCAAAAAAAATGAGCCTTTCAGCAACATCCTATAGGGGACCAATCAATCATTCCCAGCTGTGCTACTGCCTGAGTATATTTGCATACTTGTGTGTGCTCATCTATCTGCATTTGTATATGTGCTCATCTGTCTGTTTATGTAGTTTCCCTGTGATGGTGTGCAATATTAAAATGTCCACTCACTTGTAGAGAACAGATCTGTTGTGGCCTGGAATCATCTGGTCTATGAAGTAGCCAGGGTAGAGCACCGAAATCCCGATAAGCCTCTGGACTATGAGTTGAGGTTGGAAGAGGTACTGACATTCTTCATGAAGACCCTGAAAAGGAAGTTGAAAGAAAATAGACAGGCTGTCTGATCACTAAATTCAAGTTGAGCTTGGCTGTGAAATGAGATAAAAGCAAACATCAGGTCCTATTGAGACCAAGTTACTGTCTTAACTATAGTTGTCAAGGCAGCATCAACTTCCATAAGCGTCAACCATCACTCGGTTGTTTGACAACACCTTTGCATTGTATGCTGCTTTGCAACTCGCACTTCACTTGGCAGAAACAGATCACAGACACAGCTAGCATAAACTCACACGCACACTAGTTACTTTGCAAGAACATGAAATCCTCGACATTTGAGCTGCTGTTAACAAAAAAGAGTTATTTAACCATTTCTGTATAATGGAAGCAGCTAGATATTTATTTTATTTTTAGCAATTATGCTGTCATTTGAAGATCATATGTAGGATTTATTGTGAATTTTGTTCTAGCAGGAATTGGCAACCTCTACTGGCAATGAGATTGCTGTAGAAAAATAAAGAATGATTTTAGTCTAATCAGTCGACTAACCATGTGCTCACACCAGCAGCAACAAGACAATGCAAGCAGAAGTCATTCATTTTCAATGAGAGCTGGCAATTGGTGATGCGAAGTAGGAAGCAAGCAACCTGGAATGGTTATTCAGTGTTTACTCAAATAAGAAGCAAAGCGATGTGGTGACAACCAACGAGAATGTGGGAAAGTGGACTCTGTGCTATAAGAGTGGTAGATAGACGTGTGCCAGGGGTTTCGTCCACATAGATTTGTGGCTAAATGGGTTGTTTTGCATATGTTCTGTAATTGGCTATGCAGTTTGTGTGGCCATATCTCACTATTCAGGCATTGCCAAGTAACCAACCCACTAGAGACCAATCTAGACTTCAGTAAAAAAAAATGCTGCCAGTGCGAAAGCAAGGTAACGTTTAAAACTAGCATACAGCACAGTATACTGTCAGGTCTTAAGATATACTTTTGGCCCAAACCAAATATGCCTACAGATGTAATTGATATATATATATGCCCTAGTTCTTATGTTTGCTGATGTAAAATCCCATTTGTATAATCATGTTGCAAGATTCTCAGCTGCTGTTTGCTTTTGTAGAACCCACTGGCAACCGAATCACAGCTGAGATCCATACAAAGAAAAAAACAAAGAATTTCAGCAGCATCCAGAAGTGGTATAGGCTCAAATTAAAGAACAGATGTGTGGTATAGATTTGCAAGGACAAATTTTCACATGGAGATTGCACAAGGGAATGAGATGAGAGAGAGAACGGTGGAAGAAAGAAAAAAAGTGAGGGAGGAGGTTGGAGGGGTGTTCCATCGGAGCTTGTATTATTCATTATGGTACATGCTGCCAAATTACAATGCAGCATTTCATCACTCACCCTCTGGCCTCTCTCTGTAGCAGGTAGCCCCATCCTCAAAGACATTAATCATTGTCAAACAGCGACCAACCACCACCCCCTCCTCCTCTTCTTCTTCCTTCCCCATCCCCTTCCATTCTGCTAGATTTTCCATGCTGAGTACGGAAATTCCCCCAACGTATCTCTTATACACAATTACCCAGACCTCACAGGTATGAGAACGCTGGTGTTCCTGCTGAAAAAGCGCTCCTGTGTGATACCTTTCTCTTTTTCTATTGATTTCTACTGTTACAGTTCAGAGGGCACTTCGATGTAGCATATAGTTTTTCATGGCTAACTGTACTCCCCAGCTCCGGTGATAGAGGATTCTCATACACTCATTTCCTTGAGACAGTCCTGACAGAGACATAGTGCAAATCAGTGAGGCTTTCCCACTGAGATCAGTCAGCCATGTTATTACTACATAAGTTAGAGAACAAGTGGCTGATTTATCGCCATACCTGTCAGCTCAATGCAGCAAAACAATAACCCTGAGAGTGGTGCACCTGCACTGCAAACTACTCCTTACATTGATGTACTAGTGTTCAAAATGACCAAGAATGAAGGAAGAGGAAGGAAAGAGCTAATTGTCTTATGATGGTGTGCTATGAATTGTGCAATGTTTTATTGCCTCGGTTGTTATCTTTTAATTAATCTTGTCATCTTCATTAATTATTTAAGATAACATGGGTGGAAAGTTATTTTTTTACATTCAGCGAGGCAGTTTTGTTTGTAGAGAAAGTCCTAGGTGGGCTGGTGATGCTAAATCCCCCTAGGTATGAATAAGTGTGTGTGTGTGTGTGTGCATGGGGACCTCTAATGGACTGGCATCCCACCCGGGCTGTAGTCCCACCGCATGCCTAGTGTTTATGGGATAGGCTCTGGATCCAACACAACCCTGACCAGGATAAAGCAGGTACCGGTGAATGGATGGACAGATGGACAGATAGACAGATAGATAGATAGATAGATAGATAGATAGATAGATAGATAGATAGATAGATAGAGTCCTCACATCTAGAGATATGTATCCAGCTTTTTAGAATAAGTATTTCATATCGTATATTGTATTTAACAGCCAATATTAATAAGATAAAGATAAGATAAGATCAGATAAACTTTATTAATATGCATATAC